>CABFVX010003623.1:0-69697 GCA_902151425.1 Timema shepardi | reverse complement strand
TATATATATATATATATATATATATATATATATATATATATATATATAGATATGGCCATTATGGTATTGATGTTCACTGGCAAAATTTATTTCATATGTATTTCATATTATTATATACATTTAATAATACAATAGACCAAGCTAAAAAAAATCTTCATGTAGAGTTAAAATTGCTTTAGTCCAGTAACCTTAGATGAAAATAGTGTCACTTCCGAAAAATGTTGAGTAAGCTGAATATTGGTTTCCACTTTCATTTTGCCTCAATAAATAAGTTTTCAAAAGTCCCCATCATTCGATTTTACACATACAATTTTACCGCACGTAAAAGTTGCTGAAAATTGTGTTTATTATTGTTTTTCGCTAATATCATTATTACTAAGATTGAAAATGTATACACAAAAAAGTAGTTTAGTGTTTTGTGATCTACTGATCTATTGTTTTTATTTGTAGAATTAAGATTATAGGTTTGTTGGGGTAAAGCTGTATGTAGGAGATACGTCAATGTTTTTAGAAATATTGTGACTATCTTGCATCAGTTGTGCTATCTATATTCAGATGACACAACTAACACTAATTTTTATTTTCCGGAGATACCCGAAGGTTTTCAATTTACATTTTAGGCCAAATGACTTTTGGTTTCATTTTAGGCCAAATGACTTTTGGTTTCATTTTCAGGCCAAATGACTTTTGGTTTCATTTTCAGGCCAAATGACTTTTGGCTAACTGCCTTTTATTTTGCTGTTAATCCATTAAGAATAAGTACCTATTGGTTTATTGCTAACCAACAACTACAATACACAAATGAGTCTTAAAATGTATAAAAAATGTCATTGGGTAATTTAAAACCCTTTATTGATGGCTAAAAATGTTTTAACCTTTTTCATAATATGTTTGACTTGATTTGTAAATTTCATAATATATCTTAATTAATTACAAAAACAACTAGAAACTTAAACAGAACAAGACCTATAACTATTATTAGCTTTAGTTAGATTAATGAGTTAGATTATATTATGGATTATGCAAATTTTCATTTTTATACTCGTAAAACTTAAAATTTTGTGTATATTTTACTTTAAAAAATATAATTTTAATCTAAAGATCTCGTATTACAAAGTCAACAGTGGAGATTATTAACTTTAATACAAATTATTTACCAAGCAGTTAATATGATATTGATTAATTTTCTCATCCCTCTTCAGACAAACATTCCGTTCCTGTTGAATGTGCTGGAAAACCAAAAGTTCCTCAACGGCACAGTAGACACCTACTTTATCGATGAGCATCCTGAACTATTCCAATTCCAACAATCGAGGAACCGCGCTCAGAAACTTCTCAACTACATCGGCACAGTTCTGGTGAATGGGCCATCCACTCCGCTCGCCACGGGCTTGAAGCCTGCAGAGATCCACCCTCATGTTCCCGACGTACCCTTAGGTAAAATTTGGGCAGGGAAGGCATGGAGGTGAGAGTACGGTGAGTCGAGGTGAGGGGTGTGTATTGTTTCTTAATTAAGGAAACACATCTTGACTGTCAAGTGGTCGGGGCTTTGAATTTAAAAAATAACTATAACATTCCCATTCATGCTTTTGTGATGTTTTAGCAAAAAGCTTTTTATACATTTAACCCATAGGCTATTAATGGCTTAGCATATAAGGAGGTAAGATCGAGGAGGGTATTTAAAAGAAAATGCAGTAGTTTTCACCTGAAGAGAAAGGGAAAATCACAACAGGAAATTGCAGAAAATCCTTCCCCATGCTGCAACTTGAACTATTTAAAAGCTTAGAGCCAAACTCACTGGTGTCAAGGCAGCTCAAAAAGCTCTCAATTTCATAGTTTATCAGTGAAGGAGTGAGAATAAGTAAGAGAAACTGCAGAAATGTATTCACAGAGGTAGGAGGGTGTTAAAGGCACCATGCAAAGATAAAAACTCCAAGGTGTAAGCCTGAAATCAAGCTATAACTATCGAATGGCCGCCAAAGTTAGCAATGTTAGTGCTAACTCTTATGATAGTGTGTGTCACATTGTCAACACAACGAACTCTCTAGTCTTTAATCTCAGTTTTCTAGACCGTTGCCTATTCATTCAAGTAGCTCCTCCTTTGTCCTCACGAGGCCGAGTTTGACCCCACTGCTTGACAGAAAAATTCTGGAAGTGCTGGGGATCGAACCCGGTACTTCTGGATCTGTAGCCAGGAACTCTTTTCGTAGCTGACATAAGTATTTTACCCTAATGTATTGTACACATTAAAAGTGTTTTTAATGTTATAGGTGGTGTGAGTTGTGTATAATTTAAAAAGCAGTTCTCTGACTTATTATAAGTTCCATCACAAAAAGGAGTGTTATTGAAATAATGAGAAATAGTTGGTGATTTTTAGTAACAAATTTAAAAATATCAATGAAAAGAGTTGTTATGCGTATGTTGCATGTTTAATGCTGGCATTAATTCTGCTAGCTCGTGTTTGTTTGTTTTTAATAGCCAGAGCTTTTATTTTGAAATAATTTTCCTTCTTGCTAACTCTGCTAATCTCCCTACTTTTTAACAAACATTTGATATTAGATTTTATTGTTAGAATTGTTTCAGGCTTCTTTGCTCTGCCTTAGTGTCTATTTATCATTTGCATGGAATAAAATGATTTAGGAATAGCTAGAAATAATGTTCATTATATTCCAGTTGACAGGTAATTTGTAGTTGCATATTATAATTGTAACTAATGATCCCTGTTAATGATGTAATTGATTTTAAATCTCTATAAAAGTTAAAATCAAGAGGGGTGTACAACACACTTACCTTAGTGAAACTGGAGTAGAAATTGTTTAGATAGAGCACTAAAAACACACACACACACAAACATCTTGAAGGACAAGGTTTCACTGTGACAGACAACTTCATCAGGCTGAGAGAGTACACTGATGCAGGTTACAACCAAGAGCATCAATATATTCTCTCGACCTGATGAAGCTGTCTGTGACACTGAAAGCTTGTTCTTCGAGATGTGTTTGTGTTTTTTTTTATGTTCTATCCAAGCAATTTCTACTCCAGTATCAGCAAGGTAAGTGTGCTGCCTATCCGTCCTAATCTAAACCATTATATATCCCGATGCTGCTTTATTCTAAATTTATATTTAAAAAAAAAACTTTTCTTTTATTTAAAGTATTGATTTGAATTAAAATTATACTACCATAATATTTTTTTGAATACATGTTACAAATTATATAAATTATCTCTAACACAAAATAAAAATAATAAAACAGTGTTGATGTAGTTAAACAATAAAAAATACTCTCTCTTGTGGGTATGTATATTTATTTTTAAAACTATCCATTCAAAATAATACGTGGAAAAATTAAAAAATTGAACTGTGAGTATATATAAAATTTCATTATTAAGAAATGTAGATTTTTGCATCACCAAAAATGTGTATTAATAAGATGAAATAAACCTTTTTATAAAATGTTTAAAGATCTTAAAAACTTTGAAATAGATCCCTTTTTTTTTAACATTTTGTAGCACTATTGTTTGAAGATAATAATCACATTATTTAAAAAGCTCACATTTCCCTAACAGTCGAATGTTAAATTTTATATGGATGTGAGAGGTTTCAAAATTTTGACTTGACTTTGGAACAAATATTAGCTTGGACTTTGCTTCAGAGAAAATTCCAGCTTCAACAATTACTAAGCTTTGTCAATAAAAATACTGACAGCTAAAATACTCAATTTTTTGTTAATTATGGACATCTTGAGCTGTTAAAAATTAATATGCATACAAAAAATCTAAAGTAATTGAATTCTAAGGGTCCATTTCCAAAAGTGTATTTAGTGGCGCAACTGAGAAGCTTGGCAGCATCTCTGCCGGTATTAATCCATATTTTCTGCAAAGATTTCAACAGTAAAATTGACTTGACAAAGTACTTGCAATTGTTTTATTACAATTACATAAAACAATTTATTTTAAAATATGGCATTATTGGTATTAAGTTCACCCTTTCCTTTCAACAAAACTAGAAACGGGACACCCGCTTCAGTGGCCACAAGGTCTAAAGCACTATTCTCGCAATACATTAGACAGCCAATGACGGGGAGGTCATGGTTCGATCTCGGTCAAGTATAATGAGGGTAGTTTTCCCTAACTAGTTTCTCACTCTCTTTCTCTCTCTTGTTTGCCCTCTCCCCACATAAATGTGGATACATTTCTTCTAAATTCAACAGTTTTCATCCCTGACCTATTAGTGTAATTAGTACATAAGCGTATAACTCGAATGCGTAGTAAGATGACATGATAAAAAAAGAATAGTTTTATGCATTATTTTAAAAAATCAGGAAAGATCAAAACACATTTTACAAGTTTTTCACACGATAGTAGGATCATTAAACTAATGAAGGAAAATTCTTTGAATTGAAAAATTATACCTGGACACGGGAACTAAACACAGGACCGTTGGACCACTGAGCATTGGTGTACTAAGCAGAAGGTCCCGGAGCTGATTCTCATGTCCAAGTGTCATATTTCATAACTAACAAATATATTAGCTTGGTTATTCAATCTCTCATAATTAAAGAAAGATTAAAACACATTTTTAAATCATTTTTGCACCTCATTTGAATACTTTAGCAAGTTGTTACATTATAATCTGGTACCCCAAATAGTCAGTAGCAACTCTCTATCTTTCAACTCAACAATAAACTCTCAAAGGCTTATTAGTTAGATATTTTATAATGATATAAGCTGGCCATATTTCTGCCGTTCGAGGAAACATTAGAAATCTAAAACAATGTATCAACGCCCGCGATACTGCGAGAAATAGCTTCGCACTTCATGAGAACAGGCATTCGAGCACAGCTGCAGTGCTGCTAAATATTCTCATGGAAATGAGCTCTAAATTGTGATGATAACTGGATTTATCAGAATAAAACTAAATACTATACACAAAAATTTTGTAATAAAACATTTTTCAAGTAATTCTTATGGCATAAAATTACATAAATAGCAACAATATAATATTTTTAAAGCATAAAAAAACTAAAAAAAATTCAAACTTTGATTTTGCTTTGAGAATATTTAATAATAATCTATTCAAATTTGCTTCATACTGAAAAAAATAGTACTTCACACACCTCTAAAATTTAATAAATAACATGATGTACATATTAAGGAATATAAGTTTTGTGTTCAGTTTTCCGTTTGTACATATTTTTCCCCTGGCTTGTTTGCATTTTGTTTGAGTTCCTATTGTTTTTTTTCTTTTTTCTTTTGCACTTTTCCCCAAATATTCCACACTTTATCAACTTTCAGATTTTTCTGCACAAGCAGCCAGCGCAGACAGTGACTCCGAAGGCGATTATGTAGGTTAGTAAACAGAAAACCTTTTCTTAGGATGGAGAGAGATCCATCATTCGCACTTTGGTCACTCACACAAGGTTTATTTAATTTAGTGTTTCTCTTATTATAAGTGTACTTATATCAAAACACAATATTGATGATGAAAATTTGCACCTGTATCAATTTTGAATATTGCTTAAGCAAGTAAATTATTTGATAAGTGGTATATATGTACAATATATACTAACTTTTAAACCTAAGGACGACACAAAGAAAGCTTTGGCAGAGTATAAATATTATTTTTATTAAAAAAAATTGAAATTAAGTCAAAATAAATAACTAGTTTTATATGGAATTTACCAAATGTTTTTCTTGAGTAAAGCACATTACGTTAATCTTGGTCAATTCAGACATTGTTTTGTGTGAAAAATAAAAAAATATATTATTTGGTAAATAAATGTACTAAAGTATCAGAAGCAGTAACATCACATTTAATTTGATAGTATTGCCCGAATCTACATAAGTAAAATTGTGGTATGAGTGCACCTCTAATTCTTCTACACATGGTATAAGGTAAGGAGGAGTGGTAGGGACAAAAAAGACACTTAACTCACCACTTTCCCCTGTACTTTATATGTACATACAAAACTGGTTTTCATTAAATAATTATAAAATATGCTCTTTATTTTCATGTGTCATTTTTTTAATACCCTTTGATATTTTTATTTTATGTAATGTTTTATTGCTTCCTCTTTTAGGTAATTGCTTTGCATACTTCACACTCCCTTCTAGGATGTAAAAACTGATTTTTCTAGGGGTGCGTTTACTAGAAAATTTTACTATTCCTCTAGTCACTAAAAGCTTTTATGTACTGTGTATTCTATATTATATGGATCTCCTTAGAAGGGTCATCACATTACTTGGGGGTCGATATACACCCCAACCCCAACATTTCTACACTTTGATAGTCAGTATCTATTGTATCTCACATGGTCTAATTATCACACACTTGTTGACCAACATAACATGTGCACATATTGCACGACCCTCGCTCGCACAACTCTCATCCACGTCTGCATGTTGCCATTCCACGCACTGACTGTCCCATCTTTCCTTCGCAACAACCTCACACAATATTTTCGGTGAGCTTCTAACACATCTATCAGAACTTAGGTCAAAGGATGGGGAAATAACATTTGGTTTCCTTTAAGAAACTGCTAGGGATGTACTCAGAAGGAGAGAGTAAGTCAGGGAATCCGCTTCGCCACTCAGGATTGTAAATCCTACTCTACTGATTTATTAAAACGAGTTGATGTTTGTTACTTTTTCACCCAAATACGTAACACTGACTGTGTGGAAATTCTGCATGTATATAACTCAGATGTCCAGTTGATATATAGTATAATTAAAATTTAGCTATAAAACACTACTTTTTTCATTTTTCCTCGGTTATTAAGCTTTCATGCAAAAACTACTAGGCCTACTTTGCTGATTTTTGTAATATTTTTTGGTTAACATAAAGGCTAGTTCAATTTTCATTGGACCATCAGGTTATCAAATATAGACGTGTTATAAACACAGCTCGTATGAAAAACAGGTAATTAGCTTTGTAGTTGAAATAAAAGCTTAAAAGCTCCAGTAAAACTATAAAATATAAAGCTCTAAATATGTGTCAAATTCATAAACTAAATATTAAGGCTAGCCTTATAACTTATGCTTCAGAAGTTAACTCAATATGTTCACATATAAAGTCCCTAGTCAGCAAAATGTACAAAACTAAAGCTTGCCACACACTGGATCGAATCGAAATGGAACAAATTGAAATTTTTTTGACTACCTGCATTTTAATGGAGGCCCACACACATGCTCTAATCAAATAAGAAACATCAAAGTCGGATCAGAACAGAATGAATCACTTTGCCGAAGGGAATATTTTGACGGATTTTGATTGATTCTGAAGCTATGCCCTAAGTGTCCTCAGCACTGTACTATTGCATCATATACACTCGCATTCAATTTACACTTGTTGATGTTTGTTTTTTGTGAAAAATAATCAATTTAGTTCAAAAGTACCTACCTTATAATTTATGACAGTGCTAACAAACATTAGTTTGACTGTGATAAAAAGGAGGATGCATGGGAGGAAATCTTCGAAATGTTATGTTGCATATACTTTATGTCGTGAAGCCACTTCTTCTTCCTGTTTATCAGCAGCCATGCATTTAACAACCACGATTACATGTTCTGTTCTTCACTGATTATATCACTCACTATCACCAAATCAATAAAATTGATGTTCCTTTTTGGTTGCTTTTATCCAACTGACATGAATTGAATTCTGAACCAGTGTGCGAACAAAACTTGTTTTCGTTTGTAGAGTTCTGATTCCAACTGTTCCGATCTGTGATCCAATTTGGTCCATGGCAAGCTTGATAGCTTCAATACATTCGACACTAAGAAGTAAATTTCTGGATTTGCTGACAGCCATTACTTCTTTGTATAATGTGGCAACACTGAAACATAAGAATAGGGTTTATCTCTTCCTTTAGAGAGCCATAGAGCCTATAGGGTCTGTTCAAAATTGTGTTCCTATCAGTATTTCCTTTCTCAAAAATCCAATCATTGGCTACTTTTGTTTTACATGCCATTGATAGGCAACATTTTGATAGTGGAATAGACCAACTTATATATGTTAGCTATAGGTTGTGTGTTAATGAGCCTTGCTTGTAATTATTGGTTTAAAATATCTAATTTCCTTAAAGATAGAACCTACAACACAAATATAAAATTCAATATCTATTTGACATATAAATTGCCAGTGCTAAAAATAAATTTTCTGTAAAATTACAGTAGCTGAATGGAGATTAAAAGATTTTTCTTAAGAACTAATCAGAATAGTTCTTAAGATCATTTAATTAGTTTTATTAATCATTACATTATAAGAATAAATCAGTGACTTTAGGAAAATACACTTATATTAGAAAATCTCAAAGGAATATAAAACTGTGTGCACAACTTGTTCATATCTCTAGTGTTCCCAAATGCTGATGACCATTTTGGCTCTTTCTCCATAATGAGTTAGGTAAGAGTTTAATTTTATTAAAAGTTGTTTTAATGGCAACTTGATTATTATTTTCCCAAGGATTTTGTATTTTTAGTGTTTGAAAAATGCTTGTAAAACCCATTCTAACTCCCTATTAATGTAGTAAATGTCTGGCCTAGTGTTATGCAACCAACTTTATTATTAATTTAGTTGAATGTCATATACCTACTTAAGTCATGTTGGAACTGAGGAGACAAATTATGAAATTATTTGGATAGCCAACTTATAGCAAATAGTTTTAAGTTTTCTTTAAAAGGAACAAAGTGCAAATTTGGATCATATTCATTGTTGGGTAATACAAAAGTTATTAATGTTTAAAATACTGTTTTATTGACCACCGCTAGTAAAAACAACTTAACTTTTAAATTATTCAGCCAAAACAAATTGTTAACATTAAATTTTTATGTATTGTGTTATTTATATTTCTGAATTATTTTGACATAATTATGTTTTTGGTTACTTACAAGTGTGCCATCTTTTTAAAAAACAGTTTCTTGCTCATTTTAAAATGTCCCATGAGCCTTAAAACAGTTTGATATGCCAATCTACAATTTATGTATTCATTTTCATATTTAAAGTTAATGAACAAACAATCGGTCCGACACCTTATCTCTGTCGGTAGCGTGTCTGTCTACAGAACTAAGGGTCCTGGGTTTGATTTCCGGCATTACTGAAACATTTATCATTGGTGAAATTTGGGTTTCCCTTCTCACACTTATTAATTAACGGCTGGGGGCTGGATGCTGTGTCTGTTCCTGATTTAAATTAATCTATATGTCATGTGCTAGTATAATCATCATTCAGAAGTGCACAATACGTCATCTAAAATTATTTTTTTTAAGGAATCTTTGATCACTCTTTACACTTCATTCGTTATTATGTGTTACTTTGTTTTACTCATAGGCAAATAATCTAATTGAGCGGTTTATAGTGTGCCTGGACCATTCCACTAAAATAATGTTTTATGAATTATGTTATGTACAATTATCTTACATTGCCTATGTGACTCTCTTTTGTCTATTATACCCATCTTGAACATTTGTTATATCACTTCAGGCAGGTAGTTTGGTCTGTCATCATATCATCATCATATCATTTATCATTATTTATCATTTATCTATCATGTATTATCATCATAATTTAAGTTTTACAGTGCATCAACATAATGTCTTTACCACTGTGTTTGTCAATGCAACTTTTTTTTACATACCTAATCACGCTGTTCCCTTACAGATTAGGAAAGAAACTGTGCATAAAGTTAAAAACAACTACTTCATTATTTATTAATCCTCACTAACTTTCCCCACACGTCTCTATCTTTGTATGCTCTCTTCGCTTCAGCAACATCCATACACTGAGTGATACATGCTCTTTTGTTTTTAAACACATAGTGTTTCTCTTTTTTATACATTCTTCTACAATATTTAACCAGGTCTTACATGGCCTACCACTTCCTTTCTATCCACACACTCTACCTTCATATATTTGCTTCATCACTTGATCCGCACTAATCCTCTCAATATTTCCATATCAATGTAAGATGCTTTTTTAACATCGACCTATTGGACTCAATTTCGAACTGCACTCTTTCAGCCCCCATTCATTACTGACTCTGGCCATATGAGTTTGTACACACACGTTTATTAGATATCTAATTCCAGCCACATCCACCTTGATCTTGTGTTTATCCTGACATACACAACACTTCTCATCCATACAACAATGTCGGCGGTAACACAATTTTACATATTGCCATCTTTATCTCTTTTGAAACTACTTCATTCTTGGCAATACTCCACATACATCCAACTACTTTAGAGATGCATTACCCTATCTGTCGATTTTGCAATCTTTCTTTCAGTTTTTACAGAACATTAATTCATTCACTAGTATTAACTTATTATTTATTGTATTTATTCATTTTTCTAAGCAAATTTGGCAGTATGAAAAATAAAATACATATTTTAAATGATGTTTTAACAGTTTTTTAATTTTGGATTGAAGTAGATAAATGGTTGTTAGTTAAAAAAAATACATATTGCCATTCATTTGTTTATGACTTGGAATTTTTAATATAACAGCCACATTTCATAAGGAATTAAAAATATATTTGAACTATAACTGAATATATAACTGAAATATTTATTTATTAAGTTGGATGATCAATGTTTTAAATTAATAGACCTTAATTAAGCTATTAAGAAGTTGTATGTTCCTGAAAACTACCATTATGGGTTTATAGCTTGTAACAGAGCTAGCGGAACTATCATCATCTGAGACAGTAATCTGCTTTGTTAGAATATCATCCTTCTGTAAGTTAACATACTGTTAATCACACTTAGGGGGGAATGGAAAGGAATGCAAGGAAAAACCAGTATTTTTACACTTTTTATGGCAGATCTTTTCTTTTTTTTTTGCTTAAATAAATAAATTATTGCTCCAGTACAAACATAGAATTTAAATTTCTTCACATGTTGATATCAACAGTTCCTGAATATCTATCATGATCATAGCAGCATTAGATGAGAAAAAGTTGTCATTAAATTTCAGGACACCCTTGATAGATATTCCAGAACTGTTGATATCATGTGAAGAAAAGTCAATTCTTTGTTTGTTGATTTTGGTCAAAAAAATGTTTTGCCATAAAAACTGAAAAAACACTTGCTTTTTCTCGCATGCCAAGTTTATTTTATGCAACATCAGATGTATTTGTTTTTGAATGTGTGCTTCTATAGATCACATTTCAGATATAATCATAAAAAACAACCTGACAAAATATTAACTCTCTAACTGTAAATCTTTATAAGCTAAGGCCTAATGTACTTGTAATGTGTGTATTTAAAAAATCACCTCTAACAATAAGCTTGCCCCCCTACAGGTCTAGAACCCCCACGAGGTTTCCGCCACATCCTGCAAAAAGAGGGTCCCGCCGGGTTCGCCAAGGCCGTCCGGGCAAACAAAGGACTACTTCTCATGGACACGACATTCCGGGACGCTCACCAGTCATTGCTTGCTACTAGAGTCCGAACCCATGACCTGTTGCGCATCTCGCCATATGTGGCACACAACTTCAATCAACTGTACTCCTTAGAGAATTGGGGAGGTGGGTTTGTACTCAACAATAAAATGACTTTAATATGTTCAGGACAAGTGCTTAAATATTTATCAAGTTCAATATTTGAACAGGGGGAGAAGGATAACATTAATAGGTAATGTACCTGAAATTGGGTGGAATGGTGGGGGGTTATAAAAAACTATTTTTTAAACATCCAATACCTAAAAACATCTCAAACCTAAAAAATCATATCAAAATAAAAACACCTAGTTGGTATTTGAACCTTGACCACTACATTACAGAAAATCCAGATAAGACAACAAGATTGACTTTTTTTAATTTTGATTTAATTTATATTTTTTAGTACATCCCCACAAGTGTGAGTTTTATATTATTCACTTAAAAAAAATTCAAAATGGAGTAATCCATTGTTTGTGTACTATGTACTTTCTTCTTCTTTATGTTTGATAAAGGCAACAATGCCGAAATATTATGATATTTGTGTTAAAATGTGTGTGTGACTACTTCTACTATAGAAGACAGAAGAAAGGAAGAAGATGTCACCTTTGTGCATTGGACTCTTCCCACATTTTTCCTCTTTCCCTAGGTGGGCTTTCTTCATCAAATTTATTCTTAATAGTTTATTTTTCCTTTTTCTTTAGTTTTATCACTTTCCTTTATTATAAAATATTATTCACTTGGATATTCAAGTTAAACTTTACTGTATTTTATAACTGAATACTTTTAAGTACCGTTTATTATGAAACTGAATAATCAAATACTTTAAATTTTATCCATCTTTGAATATATAGGGGAGTTAGAATATGATTTGAAAGGAAATTAGAAAATGATATATGGACTCACAAAAATCAAAAGAATAATACAAGAAGAATCAAATTATGTTGACATTAAACTGAAATATCACCATTGTCCCTCAACTGATTAATTTAAAACTAGATCAAAATGTAATTCTTTAGAGTTTAATTAATTCAAAATGATGTATTATTATAATGAAACATGTTTCCAGAACTTTTCATTTCTAATCACCCAAAATACTTGGTGATAAAACTGAAATTTCCTGTTGATACTTTTTTTTAAGTTTTTTTTTCCTTATATTAGGGATTTTAAATATTCCTATTTTACCCAAATACACTTCCCCTTGACAAAATATGGCTAGGTTTCAATGGCAGGAACCTGTTGAATAGCAATTATTACAAGAGGTGTACAGCATCTACCATATGAGTTATGTTAAACCATTTTATTAGTGTGCATATGTTACACTATATAACAATATTGTTCCAGGTGCTACATTTGATGTGGCTCTGAGGTTCCTTCACGAGTGCCCTTGGGAGCGTCTGGAGGACATGAGGAAGCAAATCCCCAACATTCCATTCCAAATGTTATTACGGGGGGCCAATGCCGTTGGATATACCAACTATCCCGATAATGTGGTTTACAAGTAAGTGCTAAGAATACTCCAAGTCAAGTTAGATTTGTGGTTATAAATTATAGCAAGTAGCTTAATTATATGTTTATTTCCCTTTGAATTTATTTTTAAGTAGCGCTCTACTTTTCTCAAAACCTGTTAGTTAATGAAAAACTCGTGTTTTTTAGGTTCTGCGAATTGTCAGTGCAATGCGGCATGGACATCTTCCGCGTGTTTGACTCCCTTAACTATCTCCCCAACCTAATAGTGGGTATGGAGGCAGCGGGGAAGGCAGGCGGGGTGGTTGAGGCAGCCATTTCTTATACAGGGGATTTGTCAGACCCATCTCGTACAAAGTACAACCTCAAATACTACCTCAATCTTGCAGACGAACTTGTGAAGGCTGGGACACACATTATTTGCATCAAGGTTTGTTCCATCAACAATTGTTTGCTTATAGTAGCACTGAACACAGTGGTCACTTGATATGGACAGAATGTCATAGGCAAGCAGAGTGAATGGAAGTATTAATATTATCTTACCTTCAACAAACATGTTCTTTGGAATATAACACTGATCTTAATTATGGCTAAAAGTAGGTGGGATACTAGAATTCACTTGGCTAGGATATAAATTGTTGAGCCACTACACACGATCTTTCACCAGCCATTGTCGACTTCCTCGAGAGTCAAGAATGGTCTTGAAACATTGTTTGTTGAAGCACAGTGTACTCAGATGACAGCACTGGTGTGGTTTTCAAGAATGTTACTGGGCTCAAGTAGTTGTTCTTGGCTGAGTGGCTTGTAACGATCCTAAATCCTACATTGGTGCAGGGGATTCAATGCTCACCTGGTGACTGGAGATTTTTTATTTGTACAAGACATTTCCTTAAAATTCCCCCTTCACTCGGTTCCCTTGGTAAGCATACTCTAGTGTTGATAACACTAATCATCTTCCTCTATCCTTCAAACACTATTCTTCCATTACTTACACAAATGCTATTTCAGCTGCTCCTCCCACTGATAGCTAAAACATATATATAAAAATTACTACTGTGTGAACATACATTAATTTTATCATCTACTACTAAAATAAATTATCTATTTTATTACAAGAAAAATTAAATTGATAAATGAAAGTTCCCCTCTCATCAAGTGACTACTATTATCATGCTAACTTTCCTCGGCAGGATATGGCCGGTCTGTTGAAGCCTGCAGCCGCTCGTATCCTTATATCTGCCCTTCGGGATAAATACCCCGACTTACCCATTCACATCCACACTCATGACACGGCCGGTGCAGGGGTGGCCTCTATGCTGGCCTGTGCAGAGTCTGGGGCTGACGTTGTGGATGTAGCTGTGGATTCTATGTCGGGGATGACCTCTCAGCCAAGTATGGGGGCTGTGGTGGCAACACTGCAGGGCAGCAAGCTAGACACAGGTATGTGTCTGGTTGGTAACTTCGGGAGCTAAGTGTACTTGCTTGTACAGTACATGTACAAAAATAACAAAAATAGGGATTACGATAATGATAATGATACTGATACTGATAGTGATAGTGAAAAGATATTTTCACATACTATTTAGAAATTAAAAACATGTTAGAAAAAATCTTTCAGTGATTTTTTTTCTGACACTACAGTTTTAAATTGTGACTATAACCTGTGTATCCAACAGCTGTCTCACTGGTAAGGCAATTTAAATTGGAAGAAACAAAAGTTGAAGCTAAAACTTGACACATAATTTTACAATTAAGAAAAATATATTTTTGTTACACCTAAGCAAGTTAACTCAAGGTTGGTATAGGAACGAATTCTAGAAGATACATTTTAAATGTACAGTAGAATAATAGATAACCAAATTGATCATAGTATAGATATTTTGTCCGCAAACGAATGAAAATTGAATGGTTCCTCTAGCTGAACGAGTCACGCTAGTTCACCTCCTCGACATGAACTAGTTCAAATTGAACTAAAAGATGAAATTACACAAAACATTCTGAATTATTGTCTTATCTTGGTCACAGAAACAACGGGACAATCAATTGTATAGTTTGCTATTTCCTTTGTTCATCAAAGCTACATTACCTCCACCCATTTCTTACTCTAAACAATAAGCATCATAGTCCTTACTGATATGGGTTAGGATAAAGCCTATAAGGGGCAAGTACACTTGCTGCATCCTACAAAACTCAAACATGCTAAAAAATATCATTAAATGAACAATTGGTTCTGTTGTAAATGCTCTTATTTTAAAATATTTTTTGTGTATTCAAGAATATGTTTTACTTTATTTTAAATTGGTTTTTAGTTTAATTTTAGCGTTATCAACGCTATTTTGAAAATAATACATTAATACTACTTTTAAGAAGTTTTAGATTTGACACAAATAATAATATTAAAACTTAAATAAACATTAAACACCTCCCTCTGAAAGGAAGGCCTTTAACTATCAAACTTTTGATGCAAGTGTAATAACTCTTGAAACTAAATTGCAAGCCATAGTGGTACTGTAGGTAGGTCACGAAGGTTGAACCACAAGCTGAATTTGTTTGGTTGCGAAAGATTAGCTACAAGCTGTGTATTTAGGTTGGTCGCAAACAACTGAACTAATTTATTTTACATCCATTAATGTTTCCAGCCTATGGCCTGGGTCAGTTTTTTATTCAATTAATATATTTTCCACCACAGGCTGTAGCTTCATATGCTTTATAATCTAACTTAAGAAAGGACAGGCACAACATCCAGTCCTCGGTCATTAATTTATCAATGTGAAAGGGTAAATCCATATTTTCATCAATGATAAATTTTCGGCCATGCCGGGAATTGAACCCGGGGCTCTTAGCTCAGTAGGTAGACAGGCTACTGACTGAGTTAAAGTGTTGGATTAACTAATTAAATGAATGGCTTATTTTAAGGAACTGAATTACTTTTAATGTTTTCCGAAAGTGAGCTGTTCTGCCCATCCCTAATCATAAGTACAGATAAGTGCCTAATTACTAAGAAATTATATGAAAACCTTGTAAATATTCTGTAAAATGTAAGTCTAAGGCAAAATAACTAATTTTAAAAGATGGGCTAGGTCTTATCAGAAACAATAAACTTATTCTCTTCATTATTCTTGTTCACACAACTATACAAACATACATTTTTGCCTATTCCCCTTATATTAAGGAAAAAACACATAAATAAAATGGAGCTACATTTGAAATGTAACTATAATTTTGTGTTGTTCCAGGACTGGATCTGAAGAACGTGAGTGAGTACTCTGCCTATTGGGAGCAGACCAGGACGCTGTACAGTCCCTTTGAATGTACAACCACAATGAAGTCTGGCAATGCTGATGTGTACTTGAACGAAATCCCTGGGGGTCAATACACAAACTTACAGTTCCAAGCGTACTCGCTTGGCCTAGGGGACTTTTTCGAGGACGTGAAGAAGGCGTATAGAGAGGCTAACATACTTCTTGGGGACATTGTCAAGGTGTGTTCACCTTGATGTGGTTTCATGATTATTCGATATTTATTCCAAATTGAATTTATTTGTCAGAAGAGATCTAGTATACATAGTGTGGCTTTTTTAATCTTTTAAAGGCTTGAAATGGTTTTAATATTAAGAGCAAAACTCAAAAATTCTCCTATTTATTTAAATGTTTACAATATAGCTAAAATGTAATTCCTTGTGAACAAAAAAACAGTTGTATGATGCACCACAAAAACTTTCTTTCTCTTTTAAGAAATGAATAAAATTGGAAATTTATCTCACTTTAAAGAACCATACCCTTAAATTCATTTTTATGGCCAAAAATTAAAATTGCCATTAGTTTGAAATGTTAAACAATGCCTGAATACAAAATTTAGTCAAAATTGTTAAAGCGAATTTTGAGAAAATCGATTTTTTCGCTATTTATCCTTCAGTAAATTACCCTTAATTTTAATTTTAAAAACGCCCTGGGGAACTTTATTAAAACCTTAGATATCAAGCTTTAGCCTAATCAATAAAATGGTTTCAGCTTTAGGTCCAGATACAATCACACAGACAGAAACACAGGATCACAAAATATTTTTTTTTTTTCGGTTCAATGTGTCATGAAACATCTATAGCCATCAAAATCTTTAATTTTATTTTTTGGCAATCATAATACTAAATTTACCTGAAGGGTCGAGAGGAAGTAAAAACTAGTACCCCCTACTAAGGGAGTATCAAACGTCAAAGATGATAATATATTTAAGGAAAAACTCTTTGAGGCATGTTTTGTTTTATTTGTAACAAAATATCGGTTTTATCCATCCACCTTTCCTATACTTTCGTCCAAATATAATAAAATATCTGTTGAGGTGAAGTTAATGGTTTTGCATGTAAAATTATTTAGTGGTATTTAATTCATAATCCTCATAACCAACTCGTTTAATAATAAGTTTTCTATCATCTCTTACTCTCATCAGTGATTGCATGGCCTAATGCAGATATCTTCAACCTTTTTAGGTCCAAGGACCAAAGATTCTGTCTCTTGTTGGAGTAGGCTGCAATATCGTACCGACAGTATTAGAATTGAATACATTTTGAAATATTTCTCATTTTTTTAGATACATTTGTATATCAATTTTAAAATATATCATTGAGATTTTTGGTACTACAGTCAACTCTTGATTCTACGACATTTCCCGGTTCCCTGGAAAAGGGTCATTATTTCGAAGGGGTCGTTATTGGAATTTTAACAGATTTTGTTCCACCCCTGACCTTCATACGAAAAAATTGCATTTTTTAGACAACACATGAAAAAGTAAATAAAATAAAACCTACCTATTTCTTGAAGTAGTCCATTATGGAGGCCTGCCTCTTCTTATTTCAGTTTTCTTGACAAAGTCTTTCAAATTATAGAACTGGGACCACAGATCTTCACTAGCTCCCTGGCGCTTAAGTGCTCTTGAGTAGACGTCCCCGGCTTTCAGAACATCTTTCATCGTAGGGATGTCTTCAGGCTCTTCTTCCATTTCTTCCTCCCCCTCTTCATCGCTGGACTCCTGCTGCTCCCTGATTATATCGGCATCATCGAGGGTTCCCCAAACTGTGATGTCATCGTCTGCTGCTGTGTACTCCTCATACGTGCAGTTTGGGGCTAATCCCTGCCACGTTTCTTCATCGCATGGCCGAGTGAAAGTCAGGGGGGCAAACGAAGGTGCTGTTGATGGGCCAGGCCGCGGTTTCATGCAGGGGCCTACCTGCGGTTCTGTGGAGGGGCCTGGCTGGGAATTGGCATCGACTGGTGGTGGGTCGTTTGGGTCCTCGGCGCTGGCAGCGGTGGGAAGCACATGGACGGCAGCCTCTTCGTCAACTGGTAAAACAAAGTGAGCGTGTCGGAAGCAGTTGGTGATCACCGCTGGTCTCACGCCCCTCCAACTGGCGACGATTCCTTCCATGGCCCTGAACACATCCCACTTTTTGACCTCCTTGCCCATGTCAAGATTCCACACCATACTCCGCACAAGCATCTCGCGGAACTTAACCTTCACTTGCTGGATTATTCCCTGTTCCAGGGGATGAAGCATGCTGTTGATGTTCTTTGGCAGAAACACCAGCTCGATGTTCCTGGGTTTGTCGAGAGCAGGATGTGCGGGGCAATTGTCGACAAAGAGCACGACTTTTCTATTTGCGGCGTCCATCTTCGAATCAAAGCCTTGAATCAACCTCGTGAACACCCTCGATGTCATCCATACCTTCTTATTAAAATCATAGTCACAAGGCAGGATTTTGCCCTTGAAACTTCGGGGTTTCTTGAACTGCCCGATCACGAGGGGCTTCATCTTATCGCTGCCGTCCATGTTGCAGCACAGAAGGACAGTGAGGCACTCCTTGCTCCTCTTTGCAACCTTGTACTTATTCCCTTTCACAGCAAGAGTGCAATTTGGCATGAGGTTGTAGAACATCCCCAGCTCGTCAGCATTGTATACATCATGGGCTGATAGCGCCTAAGGATGTTTCGGAGCAAGGGCATCCAATACCTCACTGGTGTTGGGTCCACCGATGCGCTTTTACCGATGACCTTGTGGCTGGCTATTCTGTGACGCACTTTGAAATGCTCTACCCACCCACTTGAACACTTAAATTTTTTTATACCCAACCTCACGGCAAATTCATCAGCCTTCCTCTGCATCATCGGTCCGTTTATAAGCACGTTTTACTCTTTATGCTGGCTGAACCACTCCAGCATAGCCTGCTCCAGATTCGCGTGCGTCGCACACTTTCAAATTTTTTGCCTTTAAATTGTGGCCTTCCTTCTGCACTGTATTCACAATTTCTTCTCTCATTTTGAGAATAGTGAAAAGAGTCGACTTCGGGATGCAATGCTGTAACCTTCTCATCCACTTCCTGGATGATCTCATACTTCTTCATGAGCGTTAAGAAGGTCCTCCTTTCACTCATTTCGTTAACTATAAGTTTGTATCAAATAAAAAAAAAATAGTGTGGGTCATCAAAAATCGTTTACAAAGTCCAACCAAAAACGTAACTAAATCAAAATAACAATGTTAAACAATAACATGGGTCATCAAAAATTGTTCACAAAATCAAACCAAAATAGTAACCAAATTGAGAATCGAAATAGCAATAGCAAAAGCAAGCCTGGCGCGTGATGTAGCGGCAGTCGCACGCGGGGAAACATTGTCTTGCTTGTGGGAGGGGGTGGACAGAGTCAAGTGCTATTGGCTGGCATTGATGAGGTGGTGTCTATTTTTATACCTAACCCACCCCAGTTACTAGTAATTCAGCGCTCACAAAGATAATTGCAATGCAGCGACCTAAATAAATGCAACAAACACATTTTACAGCTGATTTCCTTAAACTTTTTATTATTAACAAGTATGTCAATGTCTGCTCTTATTTTTGATGTTACGATTCTAAGAGCGTGTTTAAGGTGGATGTCAACTATTCTGGCCTTGGTGATCTTCATCTTCATTCTTGAAAACAACTGCTCACAGAGATAAAGTGCTCCCTAACAGAAACATTATCTTCAAAGTATTCAGTCGAATGGTTGGAAAGATGTTATTGTCAACATATTTAGAATATAATTAAGAGAGTCCCAGGTTGATTTTATCTTTTAAATTATTGTTTCACTGCAAATCAATCGGTTCTATTTGCACATTTCCAGGCACATGTTCAACAGACACATTGAAAGGCTTAACAAAAGTGTTAAATATTTTTTTCATTTTCTTTGAAGTCCAGGGATCTTAACCTAAATTCATATTTCAGGTCGGCTAATGCACAGTCATACTTATTCACGTCAGAACACTCACACTTTGACAATATTGAGAAGAGAGTTAAATCCTTTCTCTGGAGATAAATCTTCAATAAACTAAGTTTATTTCAAAAATATTTGATACTGTCATAAATATTGTTTATCGAGTTATCTTTTTCTTGCAGTTTGTGTGATCAGATCATTAAGATGTTTTGTAGTGTCGCTCAAAAATCTAAAATTACTCAGCTTCTCAGGATCATTGAGTTGAGGTACAGGTTTACCTTTACTTAATGTAAAAGTCTTTATGGCTTTCTTCAGTTTAAAGACATTTTCTAAAATTTTCCCTTTGGAAAGCCAACAAACATCAGAAATATAAACAACATCCCCATACGCTGAATTTTTTTCAGAAATTGTTTCTGATAGACTAACACTTACCTTTACACTGGCTTCATTTTCTATGTTTTGTTTCTTAAATGAAAATATCTGGATTTTTAGCTGTTTCTTTAAATCTCCCAATTTTTTATCAATCCGCAACTGACCTTGAACAGCGTTAAATTAAGCAGAATGCTTAGTTTCATAATTACATTCAGGTTGTATTATTTTATCCCAGCAACCGATTCATGACACACCAAACACACCGGCTTCTAGCAAACTTGAACAAACAAATTAAACTTCTCCACTTCTCTTGGAAAACATGAAACTCGCCAAATTAATGCTTTTTACTTGTGCTAGCCGCTGTTGTAACTTACAGCAGCAACACAGGCCAAACGAAACTATGGCTTGGCATGTAATGCCATTCTGAGTGTCTCCTCGAAGATGACTGAACGCGAACACTTCCAACTAAAATAGTCCTCCCTTCCACGTCTACTAGAGTTGTCATTTGCCGGTTCAAGGTACATTTTTATAAAACTGCAATATTTGTCGTTACATAAAAATAAAAAATTTCTTATAACATAAAATATATTTGGAAGAATTTACAGGAAAGGTGGATATAAAACGTATAAAAGGGAACAAACACAATATCATCCTTTGCCAATTTCCTTTTTCTTCCTTTTGCTTGTTTAAGCTTACTCTTTTAGGAAGTAGCGTAGCACGTTTCACCCTCCTCCCTGATGAGTCTCAATAGACTAAAACCTGTGGGGGGGGATTTATTAGGTGGTAACGATCAATTTTCTTCAAGAAGCAGCCATTACCTCTTTGTTCAATGGCAGCAATATAAAGTGTGAACTGTGTTTTTCTCATTGTAAAAGCCATAATGTGTTAGTTTCCTCTGTTTTATATCCACCTATCATATAACCCACTACCTCAAAAAGCAAAAATAGGTTTTACTTAAAGAGAGAGATAAAAAAATAATATAAAAATACTAAACTAAAATGCATATCTATTTTATTAGTTAATTATGTAAAAAGATAAACCTGTATTTGTAATTTCTCTTAAAATAATTTTATATTTTTTGTGAGCCGGCAGGCAGGAGTGTTGGTGATGGAAAGATCAGGAAACTGAGAAAGTTATTTCCTAAATTGTTTCCCTTTCTCCCTCCATAAAAATGCAGGTATGTTTCCTCTAAAATTCTACCTTCCTCGGCCCTATTCCATTAGTATAATTAATGTGTCTGTATAACCCATATCGGTACTAAGACTTTTTTTTTGCTTATTCTTAAAGCTAGCCAGAAACTTTCTATTGAATCATGATGTCTAGTCCTAACCTCTATGAACCAAACAATGTGACTATGTTAGTGCGCAGCTCTATGGTACAAGTGCCTTTGTGAACTGTAGAAATGGTTGTATGACTCAAGTGGTGTGTCGTAATCCTGTCTATATAAACTCAAATTTAAAGATTGTTCTTTTCAGTCATACCCACCAAAACACTTTCCAATGTTTTTCAGATGCCCTTATATGATTAATCTTTAATCCACACGGTAGTTTTTTTTGTTAAATATCCAATGCTTGTTTCTTTGATCTGAACCTAATAGTAAATACCTACTGGTAGGTGCACTATGCTAAAGGTGCTTTCTCTCTTCCTTATCAATACTCCCTTTGATTAATTAATTAATCACTCTTGCATTTAATGCACCACAACATAATAATTTTTATTTTTATTTATCAAAGGGTTAACCAACAGTCCAAAGACATACAACAGGCCAGCACTGAAAAATACATAAAATACAAAGAAATAAAAATACTAATAAATTTAATTTCAGAAAATGCTTGCCAACAGTTCAAATATTCATAACAGTATAGCACTGAAAATATATAAATAGCACATAAATTAGTTTAAAAAGGATATTATCATAAGGTAGTGGTGAAGATGACTTACAGAAAGACTTTTTTTTTAATAAATAATAACATAGAGGGTGGAAACTTGAAATTAATAATTATTTAAATAGTCATAAATTAGTTAAATGTAAGACTAATAATTAGTGTTAGGATTTTCATTAAATTACTCGTCAAGCTTACAGTAACTATAATAAGAGTAGTTTGAAAATTGGTATTAAGAACTATTTGTATTTTTTAAAATATTTGTCCACTTATAAAATGTAAGTATCCACCAGCTTAACTCCTTAACCAAAATTACTCTATTCAACTGACTTTTTTTTTCAGATTTTTGTATTTTTATTTATTTATATTTTATACTGGTCTTTCTATACTTATATAACTTAACATTATCAACTAAGTTGTCCTGAAATAACTGGTTTTTTTGTTGCAGGTGACCCCATCATCGAAGGTGGTTGGCGATCTCGCCCAGTTTATGGTCCAGAACAAGTTGACGGCGGAAGAAGTTTTTGACAAAGCAGAGGAGCTAAGCTTCCCCAAGTCAGTGGTCGAGTTCCTGCAAGGGTTCATTGGAGAGCCCTACTTGGGATACCCAGAACCCTTCCGGTCCAGGGTCAGTAACTCTTTAAAATTTATCGGTTAGTAATATAGAGAGAGATTATTGAATTAATATGCACCTATACAAGTCTATCAGGTCTGACTCAGGAAAAAAGTTTTCATTTAAATTCTGCAAGGAAACTGATGCACGCGCTTTTTACCTACAGTTATCCAAACTGGTGTACACACTTTATTTAAGAGCTGGGTCTAATCCACTTCTTTATGAACCAAAATCTCTATCTACCTTCGAATCTTGGGAAAAATAATGAACATAAAGAGTAAATATAAATATAATAGAATAATAGAAAATACAAATTGTGACTAAAAGTTGACATTTTTTCTTATAATTCATTCATACAAACATGTATGTGTTAAATTACTGCTCTGAGGCCTGGTTGTTGAGTTAATCCTTAATTATCTTGTTTCTGAACCACCAATAAGCAGTATAGGAGCTCTTAAACAAACTTGAGTCTCGAATATTCTTAAAGATTTGAGGGTCAAATCCCTACTTTATTTATATTAGTTTAATATAAAGCCGCAATTATTTTGAGCATTGTCAAAAAATAAACTGTATACAAAATTACCACTGTGTGTGTGTGTGTGTGTGTGTGTGTGTGTGCACGTATGTGTGTGTGTGTGTGCACGTATGTGTATGTTTTCTGCACTAAGAAGCAGTACAAATTTTCTGATATGATGCATGTAGGTCAGAAAGTCTCCTTTTTTCCATGTTTATTGAATACAGCTATATTGTGACATTTTTTCATTAATTTATTACATAATACCTTTATTTTACATTTCTTGACTTGTTAAATTTAATTATGCTCTTNCGTGTGTGTGTGTGTGTGTGTGTGTGCACGTATGTGTGTGTGTGTGTGCACGTATGTGTATGTTTTCTGCACTAAGAAGCAGTACAAATTTTCTGATATGATGCATGTAGGTCAGAAAGTCTCCTTTTTTCCATGTTTATTGAATACAGCTATATTGTGACATTTTTTCATTAATTTATTACATAATACCTTTATTTTACATTTCTTGACTTGTTAAATTTAATTATGCTCTTATACTTGTATGTTACACGCTAAGATCGTAATAATCAAATGATTGACTTCTTATTTCACATGTATCTTTAAATAAATAACCTTTGAAACTGTCTATGAGAATAATTTTTGTTTTGACCCTAAAGGTGTTGAAGGGCATGCCCCGAGTGACAGGCCGTCCTGGAGCAACCCTACCACCATTCGACTTTGCAAAGTTTGGGTCTGAGCTCAAAGAGAGGCACCCACACGTGGAAGAGCGTGATATTGTGTCAGCGGCGCTCTATCCTCAGGTCACCGAGGATTTCCTCACCTTCAGGGAAAGCTTCGGTCCCGTTGACAAGCTAGACACAAGAATCTTTCTCACAGGACCCAAAGTTGGAGAGGAATTTGAAGTAAGTACATCCCTCTGACCGAGACATAAGCTCTACTCTTAGAAATGGTTTGGCATGGTTTAGTATCCCACTTTCACTATCATTCATGACACAATCTTACACATTGTGTATTTAAACTTGACTTTAAACTAGTCTAACAGTTGTGATAACACTCTTAGGAAAGCCTCGTTTCACTTTTAATGCGTATACTGTTTTTGTCTTAAATGTTATTTTTGTCCTTTCTATGTGTCTCTATGTGTATCTATGTGTCCTATCATTCTTTACCAATTTCATTATGCCCCTTTTTATAAATTTTTGTTTCCTCTGCTAAGAAATTATGTTTTGCATTCCATTCTTTCTCATCAGTTCCATTGAAAATTAACCTAATTTGAAGGCTTGGGCGGTATTGACAGATTTTCTTTAAGAGGAACCTATTATCTCTCTTGTCCAGGGGTAGTAAATTGTGAGCTGAGTTTCTTTTCTCACTGTGAAATCCATTTTCAAATCCATTCGTTAATTCATCATTGTGAATGGATAAATTATTCGGCCATGCTGGGAATTGAACCAGGGACACCTAGCTCAGTAGGCAGACACACTACCAACTGAGATAATGTGCCGGATTGGAACCAATAATGAAAGGTTATCAAAGTTATATTAGTGCTGAATGTTGATTTTGTTGTAGGGCATAATATTTGGGAACCATTTGTTGATAAATATAAGGAGCTATACTTGTATTTTTTCAAATATTTTGTTGGTATTTTAAAACTATTAAAAAATGTCAAACTTTTTTAATTGTTTTTGTTAAAGATCTTAGTTTTGAATCTTTAAGTGATGGTTTGTTTGTGCTGGATGCTCATCAAGACATGGGATGAACACTTCTTATCTGTATCAGTGGTCACATGGTCTAAAGCAGGCATGTCAAACACGTTTAATCAAAGGGGCCACATTAAAAATACTGAGTTGGCCGCCTTCCAGAAAATTTAATATTGTCACCATCTTTTTGTCAGATAAACCAATTTTAAAATCCTTACTATTCCATAAATGAATTTCAGATTAAATACATTTTTAAGACTTATATATTTTTTCCCAGAAATTTTGAACTTTTTTTTTTCAGCTTTGGCATGTATGTTAGACTTTAATTCCTATTTTGAAATAACTTTTGTAATTCATAATGAATGTGTTTCAGTAATCTGTGCTCTCTTTGGTGTTGATCCTTTTCATAATAGAAAACCACTGTTTAGATATGTATATGCCGTCAAACATTGCACATATTTGTTGTGCCAATTTAACCATTATGTAGAATTTCTATCTTATGACCAGAGAGTAAAAATTGGGTATGCCAACCTCACTTGCTAGATTTACCTTGGTAAGGACCAATTTTTAAATATCATAGACTGTTTTTATTCTGTGGCCAGGCCTATTTAGTTAAAATGCCTCTATCGTCTTCTATCCTTTCACCATTCTTCCTCCTTTAATTGCTTCCATTCTTCTCCTCTCACTTGATCACTTTCTGTTATCTGCTCCTCCCATCTCTTTATTGTCCTCTCTGTGGTGTTTTTCCTTCATACTTCATTTCCATAATTTTCTCTAGCATCCTCTCCTTCCCCATCCTCATTACATGTCTAGTCTTTCTTATATTCACCGTCCATGTTTACATGCTCCTCACAAACTTTATTCCCATGGCCTCCACTTACCTAATCTCTCTTATATTCACCGTCCATGCTACATGCTCCTCACAAACTTTATTCCCATGGTCTCCACTTACCTAGTCTCTCTTATATTCACCGTCCATGTTTACATGTTCCTCACAAACTTTATTCCCATGACCTCCACTTACCTAGTTTCTCTTATATTCACCATCCATGTTTACATGTTCCTCACAAACTTTATTCCCATGACCTCCACTTACCTAGTTTCTCTTATATTCACCATCCATGTTTACATGCTCCTCACAAACTTCATTCCCATGGCCTCCACTTACCTAGTCTCTCTTATATTCACCGTCCATATTTACATGCTCCTCACAAACTTTATTCCCATGGCCTCCACTTACCTAGTCTCTCTAACATTCACCGTCCATGTTTCTGCTACATATGTGACATAGGGTATAAAGTACACCCTATAAATCATGGTTAGGGCTGTAAGTTTGACAAACTTGGTATAAGTATTACTATGGAAATATACTGGATTGCCATTGAGGGGGAGGTTAGTGTTTGAATCTTGGGGAATCTTCAGCGAAATAAAATATGTATTTATAGAATATTTTATGAATTAAGAATATGGCCTATGGGTAAATTTCTGTCACACTTATATAGTTTCATAATAGTATATAATTTTAGTTATGTAATGTTGTTGTGTTTGTCGCTATTAATTTTTTTCTGTGCAGGTAACAATTGCTAGAGGAAAAACGTTGGGTATCAAAACACTGGCCATGGCGGAAGATTTAACTCCCAATGGGGAGAGAGAAGTGTTCTTCGAAATGAATGGTCAGCTTCGATCTGTCTTCATCAAAGATAAGGAAGCTGTCAAGGTTAGTTCAGGCATGTTTTATTTAAAAAGGAAAAATTAAAATGCTCTTGCTTGCATTCTTCTCAAATAATTATGGGCACATTTTAATGTTAAGAACTGTATTTTAGTTTTTTTTATTTATTTGTTGTTGTAATTGTAATTGTTATTATTAATATCATTATTACTATCATTCATTTCATTTCTCCTACTTGAGATATTTAATGTGCAGTTTTGGAACCAACTGATTGTATGAGCACAAACTAATTTCTATGAGCGAGAGCAAAAGTGCCTACCACTTTTGCCGAGCAAGGTATTTTCACATACCTTCCATGTTTCTTTTATATGCCACAATCCACATGGAACTGCTCGTTTTACTTTCCCTCCTAAGAAAGTTTTGCTATGGATCCCTTGACCCCAGCTGGGTTTAACCCCAAGAATATTGGGTCCTAAGGCTATCACTTTACCCCAAGACCACCGAGGTTGACTATTTTTATCATCATAATCATCATTAGTACTGTGTGGGACATAAATCACTGGCGGTTGCTAGTACATATTACTGCACTTATAAAAAAATGTTAAAATTTAAAATCCCCTTTGCTTTCTAAACATTTATCATTATTTTCCAAAGAAGGCGACAAAATAAATAGAGCAGAATTCATTGTACAATACAAATCTCAGCTTAACCTAAAATGGGAGCCCAACTTATATATATACTCTATGCCATTTGAGCTTTGTTCATTGGTTTCCAAGTTTCCAGCTGTAAGTTTGACAGAGTGTGAAGTTGTGTTGTTTGTCCAGGAACTGCACATACACCCCAAGGCTGCAAAGGGTGTGAAGGGCCAGGTAGGGGCCCCCATGCCCGGGACTGTGATTGACATCAAAGTCGCTGTTGGTGACAAGGTTGAGAAAGGAGCAGCTCTCATCGTGTTGTCAGCCATGAAGATGGAGATGGTGGTCCAAGCCCCCATCTCGGGTATAGTGAAGAAACTTGATGTTGTTCCCAACATGAAGTTGGAAGGAGATGACCTCCTAATGACTATAGAATGTTGAGGTGAGTTGACTTCATCCTCCATTGCACTGATGTATTTTGAGAAAATTAATAGGTATGCTGTATTCTAAAAGTTGCAGGGGAGATTTGGGGGTCGAGGACCCTAAACCATCACTGTGCATTGTCCAAGAACTTCAAGGGAGTATTCCCTGGGAACTATTTGGAGATGGATGCCTCTATAACAGTGGTTCTTGAACATTTATGATTTCCCCTTAACCTCATGCTATCTTAGGAAATTTTGAGGCCTCGTCTACTCCCATATGCTCTAATTTTTTATTCATCCATAACAATAATTACCATCCATTCAAAATGTAATAAATGTAACTCCATGGTGTCAACCCGCATTCAGGCTGTACCTACCGAGTGGCTACCAAACTGTTTGGTGGATAAGTGCCAACTCTTATGGACAGAGGGTGTGAATGGTCAGCACAACGACGCCTCCAGCAATTAAACTCTGCTTTCTATACAGGGGTCACGACTACTTTATCCAAGTAGCTCATCATTGATTCATACTAGGCTGAGTCTAACTCGTTCAGACCCACTGCCTCCCAGATAATCTGGAAAGACGTCTCAGAAAATTTGCAAGAACTGGAAATCAAACCTGGAACCTCTGGGTCCGTAGCCAGAATCTTTGACCATCAGATCACAAAGGTGGCCCTCAAATTGTAATGAAACATCACAACACAACACACTGCAGATCATCGCAATATATATATGGCTAGAAATTTAAGTAAATATTAATGTCGGGGTTAAGAGGGGTATGGGCCCATTTCTGAATGCATAAGAGAGGCAGATCCTATTCACTTAGCCTAGTGTAATTAAAGGCACACCGTTAGCAATACTCAAAGCAAAACAAAAATTAGCATTGAGGATGTGTTGAATGAATAGGTTTACATGTTAAGACCAGGCTTATGACTTAAGCTTAGTATTCAAAAGGTTTACCATTACTCACAAAATTAACAATTAAAAAAAAGCACAAATAATATATTCAATACTGTTTACATTATTTAAATCTCTTTGTTATTATAAAACAACTCCAGCCAGTAGGTACCTTCAAACTGTTCTAGATTCTCCCATTCAAGCTGCTTGTCCTGCTTACCATAATACACAAGACTTTATTATCCTAACAATATCTTGAGATGAGAATAGGGTATTTAACTCAACATTATGTAACCTTCTCCACTACCCAATATTCTTATCCCTCTGTGGACCAAATATCTTCCTAGCCATAATTTATTTTGTTGAAAATAATTTTGATAGACTGGAGTCTTCCACTGTAGAAAAAGGGTCTCGCATCCAGAACTCGCTCCCTAAATTCTCAGGAAAATATTTGCCAAAGTCTTCAATCAAATCCAGACAATCTATTATGTCATTGACATCAGACTCATGAAGCTCAAGTTCATTTTCTTCTACAAAATTTTCTAAAGACGGAGAGAATTACAGATGTCCTTCCACATCTTATTTTGTTGCAAATTGAACTTTCTTTTTTAAAGCTTTTAATTTGTCATGAACCATGAAAAGTGTTGTGAGTTTACCCTGAAGACCTTTATTCAGCTCATTCAGTCACTGAAATATGACAGACATGAAAGCTAACCTGCACAGCCACTGTTCATTTGTAAATGTCACTATGCTCACAATTGCTGCTGAGAGGATAACTCTTAACTTCTTTTCTCATTTCATAAAACCAAGCAAGATAATCTTGTTTGGCAAGCCACCTTATCACGTATAATATGTTTGAGTAACATTGCCATGAATAGGCTGATATATAATACATGAACACAAATAGATTGGAACTAATTAATATATAAAAATAACCGCAGTATATCTCTACAACTGTCTTGCAAGTTTGAGTAATATCATTGAGAGAGAAAGAGTCTGTCACCAAGTCATGACTGACTGTTCAGGAAATATGCTCAAATTACTCTAAATATAAGAAGATAACTGCTAATGTAGAAGGTGTCAACTAGAGGGTTGAAAATTCTCAGAAATCAGTCTCCAGCTGAGAGCAAATAGGAGAAAAAGATGGGGGAAAATAACCAGATAAAAGCCAACAATTAGGGTTTTCCATAATTCTCTTGTCATTTTGCCAACTTTCCCTTGAGATCTGCTCGCGTATCCCTGGGGCTACGAGTACCCCAGTTTGAGAATCGCTGACATGGACTAAGTAACGGGGATTTTTTTTTTTATGATCTTTCGTGTAGTATTTCTACAACAATGTAAAGACCTACTATTTTATTTCAGAAATCCTGCGAGTTTTTAGTAAATGTCTATTTTATGATAAAAACTGGAGAAAGTCTGTGTGGTGCACCGTACCATTTGTTTTAAATTAATTTAAATGAGACAGAGATCTCTTCTAACCATAAATTAAAGTATAATAGAAATATCTCATGATTGTCTAACAGATGAAAGCACTAATTCCTTTTGAATCAAAATTGGACTTGCCCCGCTCCCCACCCTTTTTTTCCACTGTACCTTTAATTTATTATCACTAGTTTCTCACAATCCTCTTTTAACATTGAGTTTGTTATCACTAAAATATATTTAATTTGACTTATTTTGTTATTTTTCCCCGTGTTTTCATAAAATGGTGTTCTGGTTATCAGAGTTCCTTACTACTAAGGTTCAGTATAACAAGGTTTTACTGTATATGTAAACATTTGTTGATATATGGTGGCAAGAGAGCTATTTTCTCCTTTGTATGACTACATGAATTCGGAAAACATTTTCCAAATAGTATTCAGTTTGTTGTATTAAATATATATTAAATTTTACATTGTAAGGAAGGCCAAAAAAATTGCAATAAACTTTGAAATAATGTAATTGTATATTTACTATTAGTCTATTACCCACAAAAAAACACTGTCAAAACTGACTCAGGCAGATAATATGAGTAAAAATGTATTGTATGAAATCAGTTTTAATAACTTTATGTATATGACAATCGGGTGACCTGGCGGTCTAAGGATAAGGTGTCAGACTTCTATGCTGGCGGCCGGGGTTCAATCCTCGGTCCCGGCACAGATTTATCTGATTACCAAACCCTTCCTTCACCTCTGACAAGACATCTTGTGAATGTGAGGAATGCCAGGCCTCCACCGTGGTTCGGACTCCACGTTAAACTGTAGGTCCTCCATTTCATCTCACAATCACCCTACCATTACACATTAGCGTAAGTGCGTATAACCCGAACGGGTAGTAAGACGTGGTGCTAGTAATAATAATAATAATAATAATAATATATGACAATCACCCATTTTTATTCTTTCATACATCCATAAAAGTGCCATGTGATGTGTTTTCTAAGTGAATATTTTACGTTTGAATAATGTTCATATTTAGTTTGTTAAGAAGTGATACATGACAAAATTATATCTACTTTATTTTAATTCACTTTTCTTTATTTGGTAGTTTGGTCTTTTATGACGACATATTTCGATGTTATTAATGATATTACACCATCTTCAGGTCTTATTTATGATAAAGATGATTTTCTTTTAAATATATATGATAGGAAATTTTGTGAAAATTTGTAGGTATTATGTGTCATAGATTTGAAGATGGTGTAACATCAATAATAACACCTAAATGTGTCATCATATAAAACTAAGATACGATCAAATAAGAAGAGAATAAAAATAATACTAAATAAGATATAATTTTGTCGTTAAATATTTTACAGTAAAGAATATTATAATAGGTTTCATATATAGGTTCATCTTCCCCAGAAACAATATAAGAAAAACATTTTAATTTAAAAAACACAATTTGGTTGAGTTGAATATAAATAATATAAGGGCAATGGTCACTTGAAAATGTATTAGTGAGAAAATTATTGTTTTGATTGCAGAGTGAGATTTTTGGATTCTAGCCGCTCTTAAGAAGATTGGGCTGTGATTATTGTCAAATTGAAATTTGACAATTACTATGCATGAATTTTTATTTGTAAAATCTTATGCTTTTTTTTTCAGTTTAAGTATCAACATTTCCACCAAATAACTGTGTGTGTGTTTGTGTGTATATATATATATATATACACACACACACACACACACACTTACCTACACTCTGGATAGATTAAGCTAAGATTCCACCATCAAAAATCAATTTAGTATAAGTTTAGAATCATCTCTTTCTTAACTTTCACTTGTCATAAATGTTATAAATAAAATTGCAGATTTACCAATAGTAAAATAATTACATACTAATACTTGATTTTATCCTATTTTGGATAAGAGATGTCTCAAAACTAAATCAATGCCATTTTGGATTTGTGTCCAGAACTGTATATTTAATTCATATACTTATTTAAAGTATTTTTGGTCCTAATGAATTTGGATCTATTTATAGAATTATTTGTTTTGTAAAGTGTTATATATTTTATAGATTGTACATTTTATTGTATTGTTAAGTGATAATGTTTTAAGACGAGTGTTACTTTGCTTAGTTCACTAATATATCTTGTTTATTAATAAAGCTCTCTAAGGAAAATCTCTTTTCCCATAAGGTAATTGTACTATATTGTGTCGTACCTTTTATGTCTATATCCACCTTTCATGTACCTTCTTCCAAATATAACACATTTATTTATTAATAGTAAGTTAATCAATGAAAATATGTGTTTGTGTAAGGGCTATTAATGTAACAGTGGTTTGACTTGAATAAGTTTAAGGACTTTTTTACTTGGCCATATGTTTCTTGAAGTAGCGATTATATTCGCTTTAGAATTTACTAGATAAGTTATATAAGGAGCTACGTTTCAAAAGTGCTTCTTCAGTTATAATTTAAAAACATAATTATATATGTCCTTACTCAAATTGGAAGTGTTTATACTTTATTTATTACAGGCAGTTTTTAGTACAAAATATTTTATTTATATAAAGGTGCATTCCCCTGTTATAGACACATTTGTTAGAGGTCTTCATAATCTGTTTTATTTATTACTATTTATATAGTTGTTAATGAAACTGTGCTCGATCTTACGTTTGATATTATTCAAACGTGGAGTCAATAAAATTTGCAATGTTAAAGAATAATATTTAATATCAGAACTGAAATGTTTTGGTTTCATTCAAATCTAAAATATTTTTATTTATATATAGTAAATATTTATCAACATTAACCCTTATGCTTAAGATATTTGCTAATTATCACTTCCAACTGTTTTAATGTATGTGAATAAAAATCTCAGTATTTTTAAGATTAGGGCCCACTTTCTAAGAGATCAGACACTTTGAAGACCAAAAACAAACTTCATAAGAAATAATTTCCTAAAAGAGGTTTCAGCAAATGTTTTAAAGAAATAGATCTGTAAATATCAAGTAACATCACGTTAGGTTAAAAATTGCATCAAAATATATTTTCTTATTTATTTATATTTAGAACAACTCCATGCATACTATCATTACTCACTTACAATCTCAATATTAAAATTAGCCTAGACATAAGCTCTATATCAAATATATAGTGCTCCAAAAAGATTAACATTAATAACTAATGGAAGAAACTCACCTGTAACTTGATAAGCATAACAAACTAGTATTGTGGAACACTAAACACAATGTCAAGTTTAACGGACAGTTAGGACTTTATGAAGAGTTATTTTAAGAGAATTTTAATGTGACATTTTAAGATTGGAGCTTAAATTCAATTTATCTTCAAACAAAATAACATAAAAATCTAAACATTTTAGGAGTCTAGAATAGTTTTGGATTAACTAATTATATATAATGCTTTTAGTTTATAACACTATATTTTAAAACTGATATTTGGATAGTGAATTAAATATAGTACAAATGATATTTAGAAGAAAGTAGGCTACAGGAAAGATGGATAGAATCATTTAAAAGAAACGGACACAATATTGCTATTACAGTAAAAAGAACACATTTCACACTTTACACTGCTGCCATTGGACAAAGAGGTAATGGCTGCCTCTTGAAGAAACTCGATGGTCACCGCCCAGTGGTAGCTTTCTAAAGTGTGAACTGTTATTATTTTCATTGTAAATCCATATTGTGTTCGTTCCTTTTATATGTTTCTGATATTTCCTGTACCTTTTTCCAAATATAATACAGTTACCTCAGATTGAAAAGAAGTTTTCCTTACAGAGATATATAGTATAAATGTTATCCAGTGATGGAAATTAGAAATAAAACCTATTCTTGTGGTCATGTAAATAAATATTGTTTTAAAGGAGGCATAGAAGAAGAAATATTACACGTTTATCTTTATATATATATTTTTTCAAACTTCTGCATCTTAGCTATGTTTAACTGTTGAGTTATTGTAGTATTTATGATTATGAAAATGATAGAATATTATATTTTTTGAAATAACAGTTTAAATTGTGTTGATAAAGTATGAGAGTTTATTTTTTGAATTCTTGTTGCTGAGGACATATAGAAAGATAAAATATATAGTGAATGTTGACTATGAGATAATTACACATGTTGATTAGTGGGTTGGTGTATGTATGTATTGTAATACCGTATTCACCCCAAACTGAGATTATTTTAAGATTTTTTTGAACTTGAAAATTGTCATATTTTAAGGAATTGAGGTAAGGATGAATTTCATCTTCCCCGAGTCAAAGCGTGGTGTGCCAATTCTTGTGACTACTACCATATCTTCACACCTTAGACTGTTAGTTTCTGATAAATTATTACTCTTGCTACTTTAAAAACCATACCAGAGGGATAAGAACATTTTCAACTTTGGAGGGGATAGAGCTAAAATACATTTTTGGCTTTCACAGAAATTTGTTCCTTTTGAGGCTATGCTGAGAGGTGGTGGGAGTGTTTTGGGGGTTAAGCCCTCAAAAAAATCTAAAAATGAATGTATACATTCCTTTTCAATCCCTAAGCTAATAGCTGATTCAAGTCTTATAAAATTGATAACACTCAAACTCTTTTTTTCCTTCTTTTTTTAACTTTAAATTGTTTTAAGGAGGAGGAACTCCGTGTTTAAAAAAAATCCTGGTCATCTTCTGTTGGGGCGATCTCACTCCAGGCTCTCAAAACACGTAAACACCTGTCCACCCTCATTTCCCTCAAAAATTGTTTTTGTGTACAGTCCTTTACAAGTCACAGTATGCTGTCGACTATGACACCCCTAACGCTGGTTAGTGCAAGGGCATCAAAACGGAAACAGCATTGATCTAAAGTTTTGGTAGATATCTTTAGTGCCTAGTTACAAATTGAAAATATTTGTCATAAATTCAAAATAATCTTAATTTTGGGTAGATAGTGTACTTACTCAAATTCTAGCTTCACACACATTTTCCAGACTCTATAAGCTATCTAATTTATTAGATCTAATCAAATTCTGGCATTAGGAAAGAAAGGAAGAAATATGGTAAATATCAATTTGTAAAATTCATAGTTAAAGTAGATCTTCCTTCTCTTGGTTGGTAAGAAAAGATGGGAGATTTTGATAATCATTTTCAAAATAACCTAAATCTTTCAAGGTGAAACAAGCCAACCTGCCGTTTTGTTCTTTCCAAACATAGGTGTAATATCTACCCTCTTATCAGACTAAACATCGCTGCAGTTTTTTTTTTTAATATTACCATTCTTTCTCCCTTGTTAGATTCCAATAACATTGTGTTGAGCATATTGATAAAATAATATTTACAAACCCAATCGGGTGTTAAATAATTAGGGCTTATCACCTTATTGTTCAGTAATTGTATTAATTTCCAATCAAAAAACCGTAATTATCTACAACACACAAACCTTAATTGCTTTTAATTTGTCATCAAAGTCACGGGCATGTTTAGTGGGGGTAGCACCACCACCACCAAAACACTGCTCAAATGGGATACCCTATAAAATATTATTTCTTTGTGATTTATAGAATTATTTGGTTATATTATTTGATAGAAAATAACTTTTAATTTATAATTTAAAGTAAGAATGGGTTTGTTCTGTCGCCCCAATAATTAAGAGCTATAGTCAAAGTTAATGTGATATCTAACCACATACCACAAATATACCCACTTATATCTTCTATTTATTTATAAATCTATATAGTATTTATTGCTGTGTAAATAAATGGGGTAGTTTGAACATTTTTAAATGGGTATGTGGGAGGTTTCACTTTTAGAGCTAGGTTGTATCTAGAAATGGGTGGGATAGTTTCAAATGTTCAAGCCAAGCAATGCCGGATTTACTTATGTAGGTACATCAGGGCAGAATACAGCAAGACCGCGCTCCCATAAACTCATGTAAATTACATCAAAGCATGTCTGAGGAAAGCAAAAAACAAAGCACATGTTTGATTTCACACAAATTTAATAATAATCAAGTAAAAGAAAGTAGGCTACATAACTTCATAAAGACTCAATAGATACAAACTTTTCTTGCTTTCTTTGCTATAACAAGGTTAGTTGTGTTTGTGTTTCCTTTCTTTCTCCCGCCCGGCCCCCTTAAATCTGGCACTGTGGCCAGGTCGCGGTTAAAACTAAGTGGAATAACCAGCCTGGGTTATATCGGTGTAGAAAATATTAATACAAAATAGGGGCGAACAAAGCTTCGCCAATAAAAATATTGACAGCTAAAATACTTGATTTATCATATTAGAATGAAATTTTCCTAGTGGAATAAAACATTAATTTTTTTAAGCAAAACATAATATTTTTATCAAGCATTAAACAACCATCCAAAAGTATTAGAACTTTTATCCAGCTTCGATAATATCTCATGTATTCAACTAACGTTCACTTTGAATTTAAAAAGTCGACCCAGCACGCCCCTGCTAAAAAAAACACACATTTTAAGAGAGTTTTTTTTTTAAATTACAGTGCTAAATGTTTCTCTTCTTGTATCTTCTGGAGGGAACATATGGCTGAAATAAATCAAGAGTTTAACACTCAAATATATTTTTTGTGTTAGTGTGTTGTATCAACATCCTCTACCCCTAAATTACCCAGGTAAGCATGATGGTTAGCCACATTTATTTTTTACCAAGGGCTTAAGGAGTATGCTTATATGTAACTATATGTAATTCTAGTTTAAGTATGTTATAAAGTTTCTAGGCTACTTGTGATGTAGACCAATATTGTTTCAACAGTTTCTGCTCTGACATTGTTTTCTTTACTTTACTTCAGAAATCTAACTCATTTTATTTGGATCACTTTCAATTTCTGATTAAATAACTTATTTAAGGTGCAGCCGAAGAGAGCTCAAGTATTTTTAAAGTTTTTATAAAATTGGAATTTTTTGGCCAAAATAAAGAAAATATTTCTCCAGTAGCAACTTAGAGTTTAGTTTTCTTCACATGCCAAACTTTTTCTCTTTATTTAAAATATTTTGACGAAATTCCAGGACACTCTTGACAGATATTCAAGATCTGTTGATATCAGCATGTGCAGAAAACTAAACTCTTTATGTTGCTACTGGAGAAATATTTGATTTATTTTGGCCAAAAAAATGTAATGCTATAAAAACTATAAAATTACTCGCGTTCCCTTGTGCCGCACCTTAAGGAGCCTTGACTTAAATGTTGTTTATCCTAAGCCTACTGCAATCCAATGAACGAGAACTTTAGAAAATGGGGAGTAGTTTCAAGGTCACAGGTTGAAACTACAAATGTGGTGAAAGTATACACTTTATTTGCTGATAACTAGTGCAAATTTACAATTAATACAGTTTTATCACAATTATTAGGCATGTTGTTTAAAGTGTGAAAACTCTGGGATGGAGAGATCCAGGTTTGAATCCTTGCTGGGGGTTTTACTTTTTTATTAATAGTTTAATACTCTCCTTTTGCATTTCCTCTAAACTCTATCTTCCTCATCCCTAACTTATTAGCGTAATTAGATGTTGATAGCTCAGATGGTGACTAAGACACACTGAAAGAATATAATACATGATAATTATTTTTTTTAATGAGTGTGAATAAATCTTATTCAGGGAAAGATTAAAATATATGGGTAGAATCTATGATATGATAGCGACGTCTTCTACAGAACAGTCACACACACGCACACACACACACACACGCACACACACACACACATACACACACACAGCTACATTATATTTTGGAATTAATAATAATGATTTTGTACCGCGTCTTACTACCCGTTCGGGTTATACGCTTGAAGTACGAATTACGCTAATGGATTAGGAATTGGGAAGGTTGAATTAGAGGAAGTGAACCCATTTTTGCATGGAGGGAGAGTGGAAAACCATTTAGTAAAAACCACCTTCAGTTCACCCGACCGAGATTCGAACCTCGATCTCCCTGTCCTCAGCAGTTGAGCTCAACACGACAAGCGCGTTAGCCAACTATGCCACCGAGGCGGGTATTTTTATTATTGCCTTTATAAATCATTATATATAGTATGGTGCACCTCACAGACTATCTCTTTTATCTTAAAATAGACTCATTTACTAAAAACTAAGAAGATTTTTTAATGAAATAATATATACTGTTACAGAAACATTTATAAAAGAGGTAAATCTCTGTCCACCAAAGGGCATAACAAGCAATTTGTGTTTTCTATTAATCAAAATCTTAACTCAAGTGGATTTCTTAGAAAATCTATTATTTCTCTTTTTATCCTTCAGTAAACTACCCTAAATTTTAGGGCTAAATATCTAATTCCAAAATTTCCTTTGGGGAACATTATAGAAATCTACTAATTTTATCCTGATTGGTAAAATGTGTTCAGCTTTAGGCCAAAATACAGACACACAGATATCATAATAAAAACACTCTTTTTGTTTCAATGGGTCATGAATCACTGACATTTATCAAAATGTAGTTCATTTGTTTTGACAGTTACAATACTTTTCTCTCAAAGGTCTCAAATCGTATTAAAGGGGGCAGGGGGATAAAAAAATACCCCAAACAAATGTTAGCTAAAATAGAATGGATTAGTGATTGTTCAAAGGGTTTTCTCTGATNTGTTGATTCCCCCCCCCCCCTATATAATAAAATTTTTATTTGTTTTTCAATGTGTGTGTGACTTTTAGTACTTTTAGAGACAAAAGATGTAATCTTGGTGCCTATTATATTCTAAACAAATATTTTCCGCTTTCTTTCAACCATATTTTATCCAGTTCTGTAATTTGTGACTATATGACCTTTTAGAATAAATTTTATTTTACCTTTAAGCTGTTGGGCAAAATTATAACTGATTAATTCACTTAAATAAAAAATGCTCTATTTAAGCATTTTTTCCTTCTGAAAGTTTGCAAACTGGATGGTTTGCTCCTTATTCCAAGAGCTAAAAATGGAAGAAGTGAACTTTGAGCACAATATTTACTATTCATTAACAATCCCAACAGGATTCTTAGCGTATCTATCACCACAAACACTTATCTACATTTTTGTGAGAGCCCGTTATGATATATTGTTTGGTGATTATTTTCCTTTTTTTTTATTTGATAATCACATCTAAGTGAAATTCTTTTTTATTGTGTCATTAATTTTAATGCGAGTTAAATTCATCCAAATTTAATGTGTGTATTGTTTTAAAATAACTTTTTTTATATCTTTTTTCCTTTGGTACTCTTTGATGTTGCGCAACTCATTTGGGCCATTCTCAACTTAAAATAATTTAAAATCATAGGACAAAAAAAAATTTTTTTAAGAAATGTACCAAGGAAATTTATCTGAAGGATATAAAAATCAAAATGTGTAAAAGGACCCTTTCCCAAGTGAACCAAGTCAACGCATGACATGCCGGGTCATCCTAAAGTTGAGAACAATTCTGTCGGAAGCAGTTTCTGTTAATACCATTCCTAAAAATGTTATTGCTGTGCAATTTAGTAATTATTATTGTGTGAATAAGACATGTATATAATGTTTTCATTATGGTTATTTTATAACCGGTTATATTGCCAATCTTACTACTTGGTATGTGGACTCGAGGAATATTGTCAATTAGTGGGCCATAGATTGTTAATTAGGTTTTTATTTTATAATTTTAACTATGGTATGTTTTAGTAAGATTATTATTTTGTATAGTAAACTTTGCTGTGAAATTGTTTTGTTGAATAAAATTAAATAAAACCAAAATTGTAATTTTTTTTTCATAAACCTCCTCTTTATCAAGATTGTAATACTGATGTGTTAAATTTTGGCTCCTTGAAAAACTAAAGGAATCATGCAACAAACAATTTGGAAACACCCGCCTCGGGTGTCATATGCGACTAACTTTAATAGTTTCGGGTTGAGATAGATTGTCGAGGACAGAGAGATCCAGGTTCAAATCTCGCTTGGGCGAACTGGGAGTGATTTTTCCTAAACGGTTTTCCACTCTCCCTCCACCCAAATGTGGGTTCACTTCCTCTCTATTTAACCTTCCCAATTCATAACCCATTAGTGTAATTATTACTTAAACATATAACATGTACGGGTAGTAAGACGTGGTACTTATTATTGTTGTTAATATTATTAATTTGAAAACATTCTGATTGCAACAATTGATTTAGCTGTCTCACTTGTTTCTTATATCAAGTTCAATCCTCGGTTCCGGCACAGATTTATCTGATTACCAAACCCTTCCTTCACCTCTTACAAGACATCTTGTGAATGTGAGGAATGCCAGGTCTCCGCCGTGGTTCGTATCCCACGTTAAACTGTAGGTCCTTCATTTCATCTCACAATCACCCTACCATTACACATTAGCGTAAGTGCGTATTATTAGCGTAAGTGCGTATAACCCGAACGGGTAGTAAGACGCGGTAATAATAATAATAATAATAATAATAATAATAATAATAATAATCTTATATCAATGTATAAATGGCTAAACTTGAAGCACATTTTGGAAGCATGATGGGCTTTATATTTTATTGTAACATAATATACCAGTGACCTAGAATTTGCAATGAACATTGTTGATGTAGATCATGTACAACTAGTGTCTATATACATTATGTGTATTTACGTCACAGCACACACCCTGAAAATTGTTTATAACATCTGGATTACAATCTTTTCTGCTATATTATTGTGTCATATTTTGTGGCAAAATGATATATGCTCAAATATTAAGTTAAACATAAATATCGGTGTGTTTATTGATATTAAATTTTGATGAGTGACAGCTGATATTGTCGACGGTTTTTTAGAATAAACTAAGACATTTGGGTTTGGTCAAAATGGTTAATTCTTTTTAATGATTTCTTTCAAAAGTGTTTTACCCAACCCATTCACTTTCAGGTAAATTGTGTAGGGTTTACTATTACCCTAAAAATATATTTTGTCTTGTTGTAGTTTGTTTATTAAAGTTTAAAAGCAGTTAAGGTGTCCAAAAAATCAACAACAGTAGGTACATACATAAAATGCTATTAATATTTATTTGTAATATCTTCATTATGTATCTTAGGCCTGTTTCCTTCTGAACTGTTTTAATACAATAGCAGTTGTTTTCCAATTTATTCAGGTGTTTTGATTCATGATGAGTATTTTTTTCCATGCATCATAATTATTTTCTTATTTTAAGAGTAATTGCTAAGGGTGTGGGTTCTATGGGTAGTAGTAGTCAGTTTAGTGTCCACATATTTAAAATGGACTAAAATTATCAAAAAACTATTTTAAATGGCTGATTTTGTAAAGATGCTTATATTTTATTATTCGAGTATGTGTTCAATAATGAACTACACTTCACATCGGGCTATAAATACTATAGGAAAGGTTAAACTAGATAAGTTGTTTGACTCCTTGAATAGAACAAACAATAAAAGTAGGTGACTAAGGAAGCGATGCAAAGATATAATTGGTATTAGAGAGGAAATTGAAGACAAGTTTGGGAATCTGAGTAAAATAGTTTAATAAATAAATTGAGAAGTTATAATACTGTGGAAAGTGTTCCTTATTCACTCAATAAACCTTTTTTTAGCACCGCATTTTACTACCCGTTTGCGTTATACTCTTATTTATTAATTATGCTAATAGTTTTAGGGACTAGAAAGGCTATATTTAGAGGAAGTGTACCCACATTTGTGTGGAGAGAGAGAGAGAGAGAGTGTTAAACCATATTGTAGAAACCCTCCTTAGTACACCTGACAAAGATTCGAACCTTTATCTCCTCATCACCGGCAGTCTAGTCTACTGTGAGAATAATGCGTTAAACCACGCGGCCACCGAAGTGGGTAAAACTTGATTTAATTTCATCCTCTCAAAGACATTTACATGGCCAGAAAAAGTTATTTGATCTACATTCACATATTCATACACCAATTCATGTGATCTGCAGCTATCAATCCCCCCCCCGCCAAAAAAAAATCCATCAATACCTATAAAATAACACTAATATTATGGTAAAATATTATCAATGTAGGCCGCTAAAAATATGTTTGTATTTTCTTAAAAGTGCTTTAAATATTCATTCCTAAGAAAATTAATATATATCTTAGACTCTTCCTTTTCACATTTTTGATATTTTCTTTTGATTCTTGACTCCAACCCTTAAACATATAGGTATTATCACTATACCATTGTTTTGTTTTTGTTTTTATTCTTTACTCTCAACTATTGCTCTGTTTCCTTCTAACTTAGGGGTAATAACTTGGTTTTCATACTGAACACAGGAATGCAGGAGATTAAAAAAAGTATGTGGCATTTATGGTTGCAGCAACAGCAGTTGTCAACTTGTCCCAATAAAGTGATCAACATAAAGAAATGGGTATATGTTTTGAAACCTACTTTTTTATTTATATTTAAATAATAAATGATATTACTTTTTTTTAAACCTTCAAAATTAAAAATATTAAAGATAAGTGAAGAATTCTTTAACATTTTAGATATTTTTAATTCTAATACGAAAAAAACCACTTTGAGTTTATTTCCTAATAATTATTTTAGAGTATCAGAACTAGTTGTAAATCTAAAAAACAGGAAAGCAAATAGGTGTACAAAATATTCACATGAACACCAAGTGTCATCCAAGGAGTAAAAATGTGGCCTTCATATTCTTTTTGCGGAACATTCATTGTATATACATTTTCTCATTGCTGAGTGAAGTTTTAAAAGCAAGTACAACTGTTCTTATTTATTTAGCAAAGCCAAACATGTGTTTAATCCATACTCTCTATCACATATTGCGTATTTAGTTGTGTATATATACAGGTGTTGGGGAGGCGGAGTGCTGCCAGACATCATGGGTGCTGTAGTTGTTTGGTTGTTGCTTCTGAGCTGCGGAATTGGCCAATGGTCTGTGACAGCAAAGGTAAGTTCAGAGAGGGAAAAATGAGGTTGAAGAAAACACCCAAATTGACACCATCAAAAACCTTTTTTGAAACAACTTCTGAAACCTAAATTCAGAATAATAGGAGAAGGGGAGGAGTTAGTACAAATTAGTGAAAAGTTTTAATAAAAGTATAATAATTTAAAACCATGAAAACATAAATAGTGAAGTATGTCCTACTATACCAATATTGTGGTTCTTTTAGCAAGACTTTGGGAGAAACCGAGTAGCCCTATGAAAAGGCATTTGGGTAAAACTCGGTAAAAATTCAAAAAGTGATGTCTAAGCTAATTAGTATAAAAGAATATCAAATATTTTGAGTTAAATTATAAAATTATGTATTTAAACTTTAAATTATATATATATATATATAATATATAAACAGATTGAAACAGTTTGACACATTATCTCAGTGGTGTGTCTGTCTACTGAGCTAAGGGTTCAGGGTCCGGTTCCTGGCAGTTCCAATGATCGAAATGATTGTGAACCTTGACTAGAATTCGGTTAATTTTAACTAGTAGAACAATAATTGATATGTAAATCTGAACTAAGAGTGGTTTCACACAGGGATACGTCCCCCACAATACTTGAACTAAGTATACTAAAACACCATTATAGCGAGAGAAGCCCCACACACAATTATATGTATCGGAAGTGCACCCATAATCGCATGGAGAGAGTGGAAAACAATTTAGGAAAAACCACCCTGAGTGCACTCTATCAGGTTCAAACCCCGATCTCCCCATGATTGCAGTTCGTCCATTGCAAGAGTGGACTTAGGCCATTCAGCCAACAATTTTGTTGTTGTAAATAATGCTTATTTTAAATAACATTATTGATTACATTTTAAATTGTCTTCCAAGAGTAATTAATAATATTCCTGAGTTACTATTTTGATGATCTCACTAATATTTTGATGCACAGGCTAGAAATGCCTCAGCAATAATTTTGAAATATTATTTATTATACAGTGCAAAAAGTCTATCTAGTATTTCAGTTAAGTTTATTTTCTGTTTACATACAGCTCAAAAATGGGGAAAGTGTATTGTGAAGTATTAGAATAGTAGAGAATACCAGAAGGTAGTTCAAAATATTGAGGTCATCCAAAAAGTACAGTTATTAACGCAAAGGTAGCTCTGATATGTCAAAGTAATCAATGGAAATGTCTTGATTTATTGCTAATAAAAATGCACTGCAACTGAAATTGAAAATAAACTAATATTTTAGAGAAAATAGTATTATTTTTAAATATAAATAAGCCATATTTCATGAATTGAAACTATAATAAATCTCCTGGTTGTTCGAAGTCTTATAAACTTTTTCACGCTATGTATACTGGAGTGTCAAGGGGCTGGTTGGATTAAGACCTCTTGGCAAATAAAACCAAAGTTTAGTCTCTTTAAATCACTGACGTCAATACATTCATAAAATATATTGCTCTCTCAAAATCCCTGACTGAAGATAAATATGTTTACAAATTAGTATTCTATACACGCCATTCAATTAAGAAAGAGAAGAATAATTCATTCTTCATAAAATACTTTTAAAACTCACTTGAAAATCCAACTGATCGCCTCAGGACCCCCACAAAACCCCAAAAGAAAGAAAATAATTAATTCTAATTTTCTATTATAAATGCTTTCTTGTTTTGTGTCTATCATAATGTTATTCCTAAACGAAATAATGAGGTATGGACAGATTAATGTGTGTGCACCTTAAGTTAAAAATTAAAATCCTACCGACACTTGAAAGATTTACTAGGAAAGTTCCCGTTGATCATTTACAATTTTGAGCGCTAACTCTAGATACATTGGCCTCCCTTTTGGCGTGATGTGGCAGTTCCTCTCAAAGTGTTTCCACGAACCGGCTGACAGCGCCGCCTTTGATTCCATTTTTGTTTTACAATTTGTTGTTGCTCTGACAAATTTAGTCAGTTAATCTCGAGAAACATTGAAATTCAGATGGGTGTTCATGGTGAGTGCTAGTTTGTGTTTTAATGAGGTAGTTAGGTAGAATACTAGGTGTAAAAGTGTCAATTGGAGCTTTTCTTGCTACTGACTAATATAATTGGCGAGACCAGAAAAACTCATATATAAATATATATATACAAGTGCACTAAGTGTATCAATAGTAATAAAAGTCATTTATCATGCAAAATCGATAAGTTTTCCTGACACGCACTGGACCAACATAACATTAACTGTCCAGCACCCTGTAAACTAGACTGCTTCGGCTCGAGCGATGCAATTGAAAAATATAACCAGTTCTATCTTTCTAGGTAGTCACTTGGGTTGCTCATGCGCTTCTCCAGTGTGGCCACCTCTCATTACAAAACATGTGTTGTATTTTAGTTGTCAGTCACTCCCTCACTCGCCCATTATGGCCGTACACAAATAGTTGCTTAATTTTCACCTTTTGTCGGACATGCGTGGAGGGAGAGTGGGAAACAATTCAGGGAAAAAAACCTTTATAGCACCTGATCAGGATTAGAACCCTGATTTGCCACCACCTGCATTCGAGTCCAACACGAGTGACACATGGTGATGATAATATCAGGGCATGCTGAGTCATGAACACTCATAAAGGAGCACACTTAAATTGGGATGGATTGGAACAGGAGAAAAAAGCAAGTGTTTTTTTTCAGTTTTTATGGCAACACATTTTTTTGGCTAAAAATAAATAAAATATTGCACCAGTACGAACATAAAATTTAATTTTCCTCACATGTTGATATCAACAGTTGTTGAATATCTGTCATAAGCATAGCGGCATTTGATGATACACTTTTTAAATGAAAATAAAAAGTTGTAATTAAATCCCAGTACATCCTTGACAATAATTCAAGAAATGTTGAGGTTACAATGTGAATAAAAATAAATTCTATGTTTGTACTGGAGCAATATTTAATTTATTTTAGCAAAAAAAAAGTGTTGCTATAAAAACTGAAAAAACACTGGTTTTTTCTCCTGTCCCACCTTAACGATGTTGAAAATGGGATTTTTTCAAAGTTATAAAATACAGTACTGGCAGACTACCACCACCACCACCACCACCACCACTACTACTACTACTATTACACCTACTACTAATGTGAAATATCTTATTTTGGTCTTGCTCTTTTTTCTTTTAAATGCACTTTTTGTTCAAAAGACAAACCCTCAGTAGAATTAGGTACTTAACAAAAAGTCAACCGAGACTAAAGAGTCGTTTTTGTTGTCTACAACGTCTCCCCAAGTTTTTCTATGGTGCATACACTAAATCCAAAAACATTACTCATATCATATATCATATAATACAAAATTTAAAACATCTCAATAAAATTCCAGTCACAATCACAAAACCAAACTAATCTACACTTAGATCAACCTTTGAAACACTCTTTGTATGCGCAGAATATAACACTCAAGAGTCGGGGATAGCTGACTTACTGGTGGCCTTCACTGGCCGAGTTTAACAGTTGTGCGCTCATTATCTCCCCACAAGCGTTAGGCAGAAAGCTATTAGCTTATCTTGGCAAAAGGAACTGACACATTCGTTTTGTGTGCTTACTAAAATGTCACTACACTTTAAAAAATGACAGTTAAAATTTCAATTTTACTTTTTTTTATGTAAAGGTATGTTTTATCTTCTTTTTCAAAACCTTTTGGGCTAGCTGAGCTTATCTTGCCTACCCTGATGCTTTGCTATTGACTACCACTGATTCAGAATACTATCGTCATTGTATTGTGCTGTATTGCTATCAATACGTAAATCTGACATTCATAACAGATAAAATCTTTCATAAGCTTTTTGTGTGATTTGAGTTTAATCATTAGTCTTTTTTTCTGGTTAGTTTGATTTGTTTTGTTTTATTTTTTTGTATTTGTAACTACATAAAAATCAACTCCTATCAAACACAAAATTAAATACATCAAACTACAAAACAATACAAATCAAGCTCTTAAAAAACCAGTGTAAATCAATTAAACCTAAACTTTAGTATATTTAAATGTTTTTGCAATGGTTGTAGCTATCTAATTATTAGTCAAAAAATAAAAGAAAGAATGAAAATATTTGTATTCAACCAATATTTAACAGTCTGAGTATGGTTACTTCGGATGTTCCCCACAAATCTATTAATACTATTGGTACATAGATCTGGCCTCTACTTCCAAATAACGTAGAGTACTATCGTCCAAGATGCAAACATCCATCATGACAGCTAATTATTTACTGATTGTCATTTGATCATTATACTGACCAGAATCAAATAAAGGAATCTTAAATCAGTAGATATATAAAATACTGCGGATTAAGGTAGGGTGTGAAACTGTTTGGGAAAAATTAAAAATAATAAAAGATTATCAGAGTATCAGACCATGATCATTTTTAAAGAAAGATAATCAATATTTTTTCATCATAGCTTTAGCTATGTGAAGCCAATAATATAGTTAGTTATTTGGATAAATAGGGCTCTCATCATCAGTGAACTTAAATAAGGTAAACACTGAATGAAACTTTATATTATATGAACAAATGCCACCTTGAAAGCATCCTCTAAAATATTCTCGACCTGGATTCAAACCAGAGGCACTAACATGTGTGGTGCCAAAACTTCCTCATTCTTGAGACTAGTGGGAGTTAATCTGGAAATATAATTTGTTTCAGTCGTCAACCAAGAAACACGACGCCCATTCGCATCATGTTGTCAACATTACCAATGGGGCACTACGTGGGAAGAAGGTAACCACATGCAATGGAGTCACTTACTGGAGCTTCGAGGGCATTCCTTATGCACTGCCCCCGGTGGGGCCTAACAGGTTCAAAGTATGTATCACAGATATTAGAATATTATTTAAAGTTTATTTTACTTTCAACTTCGACACACAGTTTTTATGAACATTTAAAAATTACACCATTTGATTTTTTGTTTGTTTGTTTAAAAAGTTATTTTTGAAAATAAAATAGTTATGTGTTTTTGTGTGTATGTGTGTGTGCATGCACACCAAGGCTGGCGCACACAAGGAATCAGCGTGTATCCATCACATAAACAGGAGAAACGAGTAAAGAAATATAATCGTTTACGCTTTCCTCTTCTCTTCAGTTTCAAGACGGTAGTTTTTATCCTTATGTGGTTGGTTCCACTCTAGTATTATGTATCAACCAATAATACCAAAATGTTAGGGTTTTAAAAACCACAAAAAAAATGTAACTTAACCTTACTTGTCCTAATTATATTGTTACTAACTACACGACAGCACTGTCTAATTTGATTTTCCTAAACAGCAGCAATTATTAAGGCTAATGATAGGTAAGTAGTTATGATAGATATTGGGTGGGGTAAGGGCCTATATCGTCACATTTGAGTTAGCTTTCAACTTGGTTAACTAATAGTTATTGACCAATTTATAAGAATTACAATATTTACAGCCCCATTTATTGTTACAAAATAGCTTTGAGATAAAGTTAATTTTAAAAGCTTTACTTTCCCTCCAGTCCTAGCTCGGAGTATTTTCTACCAACAAATATTTTCACCAGCTACTACTATGTTAAGTGTCCCCCAAAATAAGATGGAGATTAAGTATTTTATTTTTCTTATTTGTATGCATACTACTTTAGAACAAAATGGGTTGGCCACTTTTCTTAATATTTGTTACTTATTTAAATATTTATTTCAGATAGAACTAGTCTATAGTCATAAAAATTGGAGATCCTTTAATTTAAGCAACAAGTGCCAAAGTCATATTTTTAAAATTACCAAAAATATATATTTTGATTAGATTTTTAACTATACTCTCAAGGCCTTGGCAATCTTAGGGTAAAGTGTTCGCCTCAGAACCCTATGTTCATGGGTCCAAATCCAGCCGGGGTCGACCGAGTTTTCTTGGCCAGTAAAAATCTGTAGCACAACTTCCTTAGGAAGGGAAGTAAGGCCACCGGTCCCATATCGATTGTGGCATGTAGAATATCACTAGAAGGTATGTGAAAACACGATTCCCGGCAAAATTGGTAGGTCCTTTCGCACTCACTCATAGAAAATTCTCGTGTGCTTATATTATTAGTCGATTCAGAAAGTGAACATTAAATACCTAATATAAAAACTAGACTTTCAAGATATTTTTGGTGGGGGCATGTTTATTGTTATTTTTTTCCCCCCAATTTTTAAAATACACCAAACTCTTGTTGTTGCACAGGGCCCTCAGGATCTACAAAACTGGACAGATATTCGGGAAGCAGTAGAGGAGGGTTCTGCCTGCCCACACTTCACAGACTCTCTCCAAGGAAATGAGGACTGTCTCTTTGTCAACGTCTACACTCCTCAGGTAAGTCTCTACCCTGTATGATTTTACAGGTGTAGAGAGAGTGAAACCTCTGATGGAAACTTGCCCCTTAGCAAGGTGATGACTGCAACCGCTGTATTCATTTACATATTGTCTACAGTGTTTCAGGTAGGACAGACCAACGTTAAAATACTTTCATTTGGTGAATTAAAAAATAAATTTTGACAAATTTGAAAAGTGATTATTTTTTTTAGTGAAAAATAAACAACCATTTTTACATCTGGCTAAAATTGTATCATAAACATTGTTTAAAATTAATATAATATATACATTGTTTTCCATAATTTTTTGCTGGGGCACAGGGTTGCCAGGTCTATAAAACAGTAGTGTTGGATAACACACAAACCTATGTAATGACAGCTATCTCATTGTAAGTGATACATTTTTTAAAATAATAAAATAAATAAAATTAGTTGATAAATAACTTAACTATAAAAACATAAAAAACAACTAATATACTGGTGAAATACATTACCCTAAACTGTATACCAGACAGACATAACGAATACCGATAAGTTTGATTTAAAACTTTACACATGATCATACTGAGTAAACCATTTTATTTTAAAAAACACGTTTTATATTCTCATGTTGGCTATATTTTTTTAACATCATGGAAATCCACATAATAGTTTTACAGCTTGAAATATCTTACACCAACACAATGTTTTCAATAAATGTTTTCAACCAAAAGCAAGCAATATGATTTTACAACTTTATAACAAGATGTTGACTTGATCGTTTCATTATGTTTCCAGAATCCTAAATACTGGTCTACAAAACATCCTCTTTCAGTGATTGTTTCATTCCATAGTGGTAGCTGGATGGTCGGATCTGGGAACTGGGATATCGACATACCAGAGTACATGACTTATGGGAAGTCAGTCATCATTGTCACTTTGAACTACAGACTTGGACCTTTAGGTACCTTTTCTTGTTGTTACCAATTTCTAAAACAAGCAGCTTTTATATTACCAGTGATGACCCCTATATGCTTTTCTTTGTCTTTTGACCCTTCAGAAAATATGTAAAATAAACAAAAATAAATTATTAAGAATCAAATAGCCGAAGCTATAATGTATTCATTTAGTGAGGGATCACTCTGCACAGATATAATATTCTGAAAATTTAAAAATGACACCTGGACACGGGAATCGAACCCAGAACCGTTGGCTTAGTATGCCACTGCTCCAACCGCTGAGCTATCCAGGATTCGTCTCGTGTTCAGGGTCATTCTTCACTCATATTTTTAAGGCAGAGAGTCTATGATGGACTCTTCCTTAAAAATGTGAGTGAAGAATTTATTTATTTTAACCCCAAAATATATATGAGGTAATTAAATAGGAGAAAATTATAGCCTTGTTTTGTGGCACAGATTAGGAAACACTTTAAATTGAAGTTACCACTTTATACTAATTTTCTTCTATAGCATAAGAAAATGTCCTAATAATATACAATGTTTTATCTGCAAGTGTATTTGTCCATTCTAGTATTTTTAACTAGTGGACATATTTGCTACAAACTTAGTATAGCCAAAAGCCTCCACAGAAAAAATGTATTTATTTATTTAATATTCTATAATTTTTTTAATGGGGCTTCTTAATACCCGTTTGTGTTACACGCTTATGTACTAACTATGTTAATATCTTTAAGGATTGTGGAGGTTATATTTTTAGGAAGTGTACCCACATTTGTGGGGAGGAAGAGTGGAAAACCATGCTGTAAAAATCTCCCTTTGTACATCCGACTGAGATTTGAACCTTGATCTCCCTGTCATCAGCACTCTGGTCTACTGTAAGAGTAGCTCGTTAGACCACACAACTACCACAGCAGATAATATTCTCTAATTGATATGAACTGTTATGTTTGGTTTGTGGTTCGATTCCCAAGTGTAAATATTTTTGATAATTTTGATAAATAATACATTTTTGGCATAGAGAAGCTCTCAGGGTAAATACAAAGTAATCCAATATCATCCCTCTGGAAATTAGTGGTAAATTTTTGAAAATATAAATATCAAACACTTGCTCCTGCACAAAACTTAATGTTTGGATTTAAAATATTGTTCAAGTTGTTGCTGATTTGTACATTCTAAAATCCAAGCTTCTCTTTGATGTTATCTACAGGTTTCTTAAATGTGGATCATCCCAATGTGACATCCAATGCAGGACTGAAGGACCAGGTTGCGGCTTTGAAGTGGGTACAAAACAACATTATATATTTTGGAGGAGATCCAAACCAGGTGACAATATCTGGCAAGAACGCTGGCGGTGCTAGTGTTGAGTACCACATGATCTCACCCATGTCTGCAGGTGAGGTAAAGGAGAAGGGAATAGAGACAAGTCATTATATCCAACAATGAACCCAATCAGTCAGAATGCACAACAATGAACCCAACCAGTCAGAATATACAGCAATGAACCTAACCAGTCATAATGCACAACAATGAACCTAACCAGTCAAAATACCCAACAATGACCCCAACCAGTCAGAATACCCAACCAGGGAGAATACTCAACAATGAACCTAACCAGTCAGAATACCCAACAATGAACATAACCAGTCAGAATGCACAACAATGAACCTAACCAGTCAGAATGCACAACAATGAACCCAACCAGTCAGAATACCCAACAATGAACCTAACCAGTCAGAATGCACAACAATGAACCCGACCAGTCAGAATGCACAACAATTTACCTAACCAGTCAGAATACCCAACAATGAACCTAACCAGTCAGAATGCACAACAATGAACCCAACCAGTCAAAATACCTAACAATGAACCTAACCAGCAAAATACCCAACAATGAACCTAACCAGTCAAAATACCTAACAATGAACCTAACCAGCAAAATACCCAACAATGAACCTAACCAGCAAAATACCCAACAATGAACCTAACCAGTCATAATACCCAACAATGAACCCAAACAGTCATAATACCCAACAATGAACCTGACCAGTCAAAACACCCAACAATGAACCTAACCAGTCAAAATACCTAACAATGAACCTGACCAGTCAAAATACCCAACAATGAACCCAAACAGTCATAATACCCAACAATGAACCCAAACAGTCATAATACCCAACAATGAACCCAACCAGTCAAAACACCCAACAATGAACCCAACCAGTCAGAATACCTAACAATGAACCTAACCAGTCAAAATACCTAACAATGAACCTAACCAGTCAAAATACCCAATAACGAACCCAACCAGGCAGAATACCCAACAATGAACCCAACCAGTCAGAATACCCAATAATGAACCCAACCAGTTAGAATACCCAACAATGAACCCGACCAGGGAGAATACCCAATAATAAACCCAATCAGTCAGAATACCTAACACTAAACCTAACCAGTCAGAATACCCAGCACTAAACCTAATCAATCAAGAGATTAGATATATATATATAATATTAAATGTGTTTTTGAAATTTGACCCATGAAATAGTCACAAGGACAACAAGAAAGGGATTAGAATTTTAAAAAACACAAACCTTGGATTACAGATGTTTTAAATTAAGTCAATGATTAAATTACCTACTTCAGTGGCTGCATGGTCTAAGGTGCTACTCTCGCAATAGATTAGGAAACATAATACGGACAAATTGGGGCTCGATCCCGGTTAAGCGTACTGAGAGTGGTTTTTCCTGAATGGGTTTCCACTCTCGCTCCTTATAAATTCAGGTACACTTCCTCTAATTTCAACCTTCCTAATCTCTCACACATTAGTGTAATTATAGCATAGGCAGATAGCCCAAAAGGATAATTAGACGGGTTGCCAAAATTATTATTAAATTAGTTCTGTAGTTAGGTTTTACTTATGTTTTTCCTCATCTTACAATTTTGTTTGTGTTTTTTATGTACTTTCGAGTATTATTCTTCGTTTTTAACATTCTATAAACTTTTTCAATTCATATAAAAATATATGTCCAGATAACATAAATAAGTAAAACAAAATTTAAAATAATTGAAACAAAACACCTCTAAGAAAAAAGATACTTGATGTTAATTTGTGGTTTTTAAGGGCTCTTCCACAAAGGAATCTCCCAGAGTGGATCCACACTTAGCTACTGGGCATTCAAGAACGACACAACTCAAAGGGCTTTCCGCTACATCAACTACTTCGGCTTTGAAGTGACGACCATATATGAGTTGGTTGAGTACTTCCAGAATATATCCTGGCAAGAACTCGTCATCTATCAGAGATATGCTCTGACTTACCAGGTAAGTAACTTTTTTGTAACATATAAACTCTGACATAAAAACTAGATAAAATAAATATTATATTTATTTATCAAACACTTAAATTGAAGTTTGAGAAATTCACATTTTTGATGGAACCGAGATGACTTGCTTAGAATTGTTTAATAAAGGTATCTAACTTAATAGCTCACTTAGATTTATTATTACTATAAACAATTACTTTGAATGAATTAAACTTATTGTTCATTCATCAAATCCAACTTAAATATCATGGATACGAAAAGGATCTCGGGTCATACACAACATACCAATGAGTTTTATCAAACATAACATATGTTTTCATAATAGTGAACCTAATAAGCAAAATAATGTGGATTTGGACGTGATATAACAGACATTTATATGCCTTTATTTCACTCTGTGGGGGCTTTGTTTAGCTTACCACTAGAACTTTATTAACGTTAGTAGGGACTGAATATACTTTACAAGATTTAGGGTATTTGTTTCCATTTTTTATGAAGACCTGGTTATGTCACAGCCCAGAAAAGAACATACGACTGGCGAAAAACTGGAAAGTGGTGTGCGAAACTATTCTTTATTCAATGACGGTACTAAACCAACACACAACCTACAAATTGACACCCAGGCATTGAGTTTATAAATGACAGGCAACATAATGTGATATTTGAGTAAAATTGAACCTCAGACTAGCATACTGACTATTTGTTACTATTTATAATGTTTGTGTTTTTGTTTGTAGGAACAAAACCAACACTTGACACCTTTCATCCCGACTCTGGAACATGAGCAGCAATGGGGAGGCGAAGTCTTCCTTCCTGGACCCCCAGAAGCCCTCATTGAGTTTGGATATGTGCATGATGTTCCTTTAATTTTCGGACTCAACCCTATTAAGAAGGTCATTTATGAAGATACCCGTGAGAATACATTTATATTATTTTTTAAAAACTATTCATGATGGAAATTGCTAGTGATACAAGATATGAAAGTTGAATCATCACTGTGCAGGAATATAGGGTAATACAAGGGGTGGTATTGTATGGTTACCTGCTTCAGTGGCAGAATGGGCTAAGGAATCACTCTCGTGATAGACTGGCTACTGAAGACTGAGAGATCAAGGTATGAATCCCGGTCACGTCTAATAAGAGTGATTTTTACTAAATGGTTTTTTACTCTCTTTCTATGAGAATGTGAGTAGATTACATATAAAATGTGTCCTTCCTCATTCCTACCTCATTATAGTAATTATCATGTATATGCATACAACCTGAAAAAGTAGTAAGATGCAGTGATAATATACACACACACACACTAGTGGGGATTGAGAGGAGAAAAAAAAATATTTTTCCTTTCATTTTGAGTAAGATATTATTGTGTTCTGTCTTTCAATTTTTATGGCATCACTCAATAAGCCATTTCTTCTGTTTTGTTGCTGTTAGTCCCTAATTGTTTCATATCCTTTATCAAGATTTGTAAAAATAGAGTTCGAAACATTTTTATCATACAAACAATAAACACGACTTTTTCTGATGCTTTCGTCACACACTGGTCAATCTTAATTAAATGATTCAAAGATTTAAAATTATTTTCATACACTGATTTTAAACAAACACTATCCAGAGAGGTAGACTACAGCTCCAGATGGAAATGGTTTGAAACAAGATAAGCCTAAAATAAGCTAATATGTATAAATTTGACCTATGATGCTATATGTATGTGTTTATTATTGAGTATACTACTATAGCTAGGTTAATTTATATGTTAGTGTTGTGTATAATAAATGAACATTCTCTTAACTAGGCCTATAATAACAAACACGAGTTTAGTAACTATTCTACTTTAAGATTTGTGAAGTCACTTGTGTGATGACGTCACCAAAGCGTCTTACGCAACGTCTTTGTTAGTTCCGGTCTATATCTCGAGTGGCGAGCATGTGCTCTTTGTTCTTTAATTGTTTATTATTCTTTCATAAATAAAACTAACAGGTTATGGGTTCAGGACGCTGTATTAACGTTTTGGAAGAAGATAAACATTGACTATTTGTTTTGTTAACGTGATAGGGCAGTGGAAAGCGGTAACATAAATATAAGTATCGTTAGTGCCGCCTGAAATCACATCCATTCATTCAAGATGTCCGGATTCTCGACGCATATAGAAAAGCTGGGAAAGGAAAACTATGATACATGGAGACAACAAATGGAAGCAATTTTAATTAAGAACGACCACTGGGAATACGTCGATGGAACCAATCCTAGGCCTAAAGCGGCTGTAGGTACTGACGTGGAAGCAATTGCTGATACCGCTAGACACGCGGCCACGTGGGACAAAGCTGACCGTAAAGCTAAAGCTGATATTATTTTAGCTGTGAGTCCTACAGAACTTTGTCACATAAGACATTGTGAAACATCGCAAGACGTTTGGCAAAAACTAGAACTAGTTTACCAGTCTAGAGGGCCTGCAAGAAAAGCTACACTTTTGAAAAAACTCTTGTTCACAAAAATGCAAGAAGGAGAAAACATGGCGGATCATCTCACGAATTTTCTCAACACAGTTGACAAACTCAATGAAATGGATATTCGCATTTCTGAAGAATTATTAACCATCGTGTTATTATACAGTGTGCCAGATAGCTACGATAATTTTCGTTGTGCAATCGAAGCTAGAGATGAACTACCGGACACAGAGTCTTTGAAAGTAAAACTTCTAGAAGAATTCAGTGCAAGACAGGACAAGAAAGCAGACTTAAATGGTGCGGGCGCTTTCTATGTAAAATCTTCCATAGGGCGAAGTCTAAATAAAAACAAACCTCCGGATAAAAACTGTGTAGGCCTACCTACAAATCAAAATAATAAAGTTTTTCAGATCCAAGGTCAAAGTGGTGTGCAAAATCAAAATAGGAATTTTAAAGCATCAAAACGGTTATATAAGTGTAACTATTGTAAAAAATTGGGACACAAGGCAGCCGATTGCTGGACAAAAATGGCGAATGAAAAGCAAGTTTCGATGGCATCAGAGCAAACCCATGCAGCTGCAGAAGAGATCGTGACATTGACATCATCTTCAGTGAGCACTCTCTGTGCGAAGTTAACGAGAAGAGATGACGTGTGGTGTGTTGACAGTGGAGCAACAACACACATGTGCCGCGACAAGAATAGTTTTTTGGAACTCACGCCAACCATAAGTCAGAAGGTTAGGTTAGCGGATGACAGAACAACTGACATTGAAGGCATTGGAACTGCAGTAATGAATGTTTCAAATAAAAAGGGCCAATTTGTAAAAGTGAGGTTAGAAAACACTCTTTTTGTACCCACACTTAAGACAAATTTATTTTCAATTTCAAAAACTGTTGAAAAAGGGCGAAGCGTGTGTTTTAATGCAAATGATGCTGAAATTGTCGAAAATGGTGAAGTGTTGTTAACTGCTCGTAAACGTGGAAATTTGTATTTTATCGAACCTTACATGCAAAGTGAGAGTTCGACACATGTAGCTAATGTGAGTAAGGCAGGTAATCTTAGTGAACTTGAAAAGTGGCACAGAAGATATGGACATTTAAATGCGTATGACTTGCAGAAACTCGTTCAGAAAGACATGGTTAGCGGTATGAATTTTAAGAAATCAGAAACATTTTCAACATGTGAAACCTGTATCTTAGGAAAGCAAGTTGCTACGCCTTTTCCAAAAAGGTCTGAGTCGAAGAGTGAAAAATTACTTGAATTAGTGCACTCAGATGTTTGTGGCCCAATGAGAGTGAAATCTCATGGTGGTGCTTCTTATTTTGCAACGTTTATCGATGATAAATCTAACTGGGTAGAAGTTCATTTTCTAAAACATAAAAGTGACGTGAAAAAGGCTTTTGAAACATTCAAAGCATTAGCGGAAAACCGTCACGAAAGGAAAATCAAAACTTTGCGGACAGACAATGGCCTGGAGTACTGCGGAAAAGAGTTCACAGAAGAAATGCGCATCGCAGGGATAAGAAGAGAACATACCGTAGCAGAAACTCCAGAACAGAACGGCAAAGCTGAACGCATGAATCTCACGCTGGTGGGGATGGCAAGATGTATGCTGTTGGAGTCTGGCTTACCAACAAGTTTTTGGGCCGAAGCGATTGCCACAGCTGCTTACATCAGAAACAGATGTCCATCAAAACAGCTGGAAGAACAAACCCCTTATGAAATTTGGTTCGGGCTAAAACCAAAAATAGGACATTTCAAGACGTTTGGTTGCAAGGCATATATGCTGAATAAGGCCCCAAATAAAGGAAAGTTTGACCCAAGATCCAAGGCAGGTATTTTTGTGGGTTACTCTACTGAATCGAAAGCGTATCGAATTTGGGACCCAGAAAAACAAAAAATATTGAGAAGCCGAGATGTAAAATTTTTGGAAAATTTTGAAACTGTCAAAGTTTCGGATGAACAAAAGGAGTGTGCGAACTTTGAACCTTCTTACTTATATGTTGATAACAGTGTGAAAGACCCTATTTCTAATGCTGATGGACATGTAGATAAAGTTCAAGAAAGTGATCCCATTGATCCTGATAGGCCTATTGAAGTCAATGAGAATTACCTCAAATCAGAAAATTTAAGCAAAGACTGCACAGTGATTGAGAATAAGAGGGGGCCTGGTCGACCTAAATTGATTAAAACAGGAAAGCCGGGACGACCAGCAAAACATTTTAATCTGGTTACGCCAAAACCTGAAAGTGCGAGCTTGATGTATGAAGAGGCAGTAAATCCATCTGTACAAGAAGCCTTAGAAGGACCTTATGCAGCTGAGTGGCAGAAATCGATGGAAGCTGAGTTCAACGCTCTGACACACAGCAAGGCCTGGACATTGAAACCACGCCCAAAAGATAAAGCTGTCATTGGTTGTCGGTGGGTACTCAGAACAAAGTATGGGCCAGACGGTAACGTCGAACGCCGGAAAGCTCGGTTGGTAGCGAAGGGCTATAACCAACGCCCAGGGATTGATTTCCATGAAACATTTTCACCTGTTGCAAGACTTAGCTCAATAAGACTAGTTGCTGCCCTAGCAGCTGAGTTAGGCCTTACTTTGTATCAGCTTGATGTTGTAATGGCCTACATAAATGGAGATCTTGACGAACAGATCTATATGGAACAGGCGGACGGTTTCATTACCCCTGGAATGGAGCGTCTAGTTTGTTCACTCGAAAAGTCCATATATGGCCTAAAGCAGTCGGGCCGACAGTGGTTCAAAAAGTTGCACGAGAGACTAGAAATTTTTGGACTCAAACAATTAGATTGTGACAAGTGTGTGTACCACATGAATGATGGTTGTGTGACTCTTATCGTGGTTGTTTATGTAGATGATTTGATCATAGCTACAAACAGTAAAGAAGCCTACACAAGATTGAGAGACGATTTGTCTCAAAACTTCCAAATGAAAGACTTAGGAAAGCTGCACTACTGTCTTGGAATTGAATTCAAACAAGATGAAAATTCAAAGTTGGTCACTATGTCACAGAAATCGTACATAGAAGATGTTCTCAAAAAGTTCGGAATGCAAGACTGCAAACCGGTAAATACCCCATTAGATGGAAACAGCAAATTATCCAAAGCCATGGAGCCATCTACGGAGGAGGAGGCAGAGGAAATGAGCGAAGTTCCGTACCAGCAACTCATCGGTTCTCTGATGTACCTCGCAGTATCTACACGACCAGACATTGCGTATGCGGTGAGCTCTTTGAGCCAGTACAACCTAAACCCCGGAAAAGGACACTGGGTTGCGGCGAAGCGCGTCTTACGATACTTGAAAGGTACGAGCAACCATGGACTAGTCTACAAGAGATCTGGCGCTGAACTGATTGGATACGTGGATGCAGATTGGGGAGGAGCCCTTGATGACAGAAGATCATACACAGGCTACGCCTTTCAAGTGGCAGGCTCTGCCGTGACATGGGAGGCGAGAAAACAATCCACCGTGGCTCTTTCAAGCACTGAAGCAGAGTACATGGCTCTTACGGAAGCAGCAAAAGAGACAGTTTACTTACGAAACCTGTTAAAAGAAATCGGGTTCTTGAGTGTTAATGCAATACCAACTCTTGTTTATTGTGACAATCAAGGAGCAGAAAAGCTCATGCATAATCCTGTGTACCACTCTCGTACCAAACACATTGACATTCGGCATCACTATGTGCGTGAAGTTTTTGAACGAGGCGAAATCAATGTGAAATACATTCCAACAAACAAGATGGTAGCTGATGTGCTCACGAAAGGACTGTTCGGACCAAGCCATCATCAGTGCATACAAGGACTTGGCGTGATAGACATTAATAAAGTTAACGCGTGTTTGAGAGGGGGTGTTGTGTATAATAAATGAACATTCTCTTAACTAGGCCTGTAACAGCAAACACGAGTTTAGTAACTATTCTACTTTAAGATTTGTGAAGTCACTTGTGTGATGACGTCACCAAAGCGTCTTACGCAACCTCTTTGTTAGTTCCGGCGTATATCTCTCGAGTGGCGAGCATCTGCTCTTTGTTCTTTAATAGTTTATTATTCTTTCATAAATAAAACTAACAGTTAGGTAATGCTGTATTATGTTGTTTACCCTCTTCAATGGCCGCATTATCTTAGACATCACTCTCGCAATAGAATTGACCGACAATGATAGGGAGATTGAGGTTCGGATCTTGGTCGGGTGTGCTGAGTTCTTTTACAAAATGGTTTTCCATACTTTCTCCAAACCAATGAGGATATACTTCTTATAAATATAGCCTTCTCATCCCTGAATCCATATTACTAGATAGTCATAAAGCCAAAACGAGGTTTAAAAAATACATCTTATCTATCCCAAATAAAAAATATATGCCTGACATTATTATATTTTCTTTATTTTAGCAACGCGTCTAACTACCCATTGGGGCTATATGATAATTATATCTTAAATTAATTAATATTAGCATAAGCAGGGATGGATCCATAATATTTTTATAGGAACGTTTGAGTTAAAAAAAAAGCACAATTTTATTTTTTCCAAGTCTTATTATCTGTCTGGGCATTATATAATATGATAATAGTGCAGGGATGAGAAAGGTGTAATTTAAAGGAAAGTGCCTGCATTTTCGTGAAGGGTTAATGGGAAACAATTTATGAAAAATCACCTTGAACGTAGAAATAAGCAATGCCCTACAAAATCATATGATTTTCTTGGGTTGTAATTTACTTCTAAAATATGAACTTACAATTAGTATTTTGTATTTAAAAAAAAAGGTCAACGCGTCTCACTTCTTGTTTGGGTTATATGTAGAGTAAGTGTGCCAACATTTGCATGGAGAGATATTCGAAAAATAGTCAGGAAAAAAATCCTCTGTACATCAGACATGGATTCGAAGCTCTACCTCCCCATCATCGGCAGTCCAGTTTCTCACTTGAGTAAGGCCTTAGACCATTCGCCTATTGAAACTGGAATAATTTTGCATTTATTTTTTTACTAGCGCAGAAGGATCAACTTACCCTTTGATTCATGCCAGCCAATAACTTAAAGTAATATATGTTTCCATGGTAAGATGGATATTTAGGGGACACTAGAAAAGACCAGTATTTTTTTCAGTTTTTTTATCAACACTTTTTTTTGGTAAATTAATCAAATAATTCTCCAGTAGAAACATAGTCTAATTTCCTTCTCAACAATATCTGTCAAGGGTTTCTCAGAATTTAATGGCAACATTCTATCTTCATTTAAAAAATTTGTCATCTAATGCCGATATGCTCATTTCCCCTACATCCCATCTTAAATTGCATATTAATCTCTCCGATATCAACTATTTTCAGCCACGACTAAGAATGAGTGGATATGGACTGTGATCCAGGAAGATATTGAGCGTTTGGTTCCTGCTGATTTCAACATCCAAAGAGGGACTGATGAAAGTAGCGAAATCACCACCAAGGTTAAAGAGTTTTACTTTGGAAGTAAAAACCTCTCGGAAAAGCTTCTACACCGGTATATTAGTGTAAGTGCCTCTGTACCAGTTTTGTTTTCTGCAACCTTTATCAATAATATAGATATTGTTTGACCATTTAATTGATTACACGAAATCGACCAACTTCAATTCATACTAAATAGAGATGGGTTATGATTTTAAATGTTAAAGTCAAAAGTCAAATCGATTTTTCTTCAACTTTTACACTCACAATAACCTTTTAACCTTTTCATCTTTGAAACATTTTGAAGGAAGAAAAAAAGTTTCAATATTAGAACACATTTGAAATAGCTCACTAAATATAACACATTTAAACATAGAATCAATTTTAGAACAAACCAACTTCGGGGGCTGCATGTTCTAAAGCATCACTCTTGTGTTAGATTAGACTGTTGATTACAAGGAGATTGGGGTTCTAATTCCGGTCGGGTGTACTGTGGGTGGTTTTTCCAAATGCGGGTCCACCTCCTAAAGATTCAACCTTTACCCCCTTACTCATTAGCGTAATTAGTACATATGCTTATAACCTCAACAGATAGTAAGACTAAATAAAAATAGAACTACTAAAGAAATATTTTAACACACACTAATGTTTAAATTATATTGAGGGCCTATAATGTAAACCTATTTAAATTTATATATATTCAAATAAAATAATGTGGGATTTCCATTTTTTCTTTAAACTTTTCTCTTTAGTTAGATTCACTTGATAGATAATTTAAAAACTGAAAATGGTATTATATAACGACAAAAACCTTATCTTCGGTCATCATTTTGTATGTTTCAAGCTTTGCTTCAACTTTTCATTTAAAAAGGTATTATTTAGCACCGCGTCTTACTACCCGTTCGGGTTATACGCTTTAAGTACTAATTACACTAATGGATTAAGAATTGGGAAGGTTGAATTATAGGAAGTGAACCCCCATTTGCGTGGAGGGAGAGTGGAAAACCATTTAGGAAAAACCACCCCCAGTTCACACGACCGAGATCCGAACCTCGATCTACCCGTCCTCAGCAGTCGAGCTCAACACGACTAGCGTGGTAGCCAACTACGCCACCGAGGCGGGGTTTAAAAAAAGGGTACTTTCACACACCTGTAATAATAATAATAATAGTAATAAAACAGCATATAGCCTAAATGAGTAGTAAGTCTCAGTGGTTAAAAAACCATTAGTGTCAATTCTCTCTATCAATTTTTATTTGAAAATTTCTAGGCTCTGTTAGTTCCTGCTGATTGTAGTACAAACTCTCTATGCTAATAAGTTTAATGTTATTTGTATACAAAATAGAATGACTTATGCATTCAAAATTGACCAAAAATACTCCGTTCAAAGGAATTTCATCATTAACCTTTTCAACAAATGGGGAATAAAGAGTTCTATCAATAGACCTTTCATTTATAGTCATCAAAACAAAAGTTAGTTTTTTACTTTCATGATGTGCATACTTAATAGTACATATATTTAAAACATATTTTACTAGTTTGTACATATTATGTTACCTGCACATTACCATCAAAACAAATCAATCTGATGCCAAATACATCACATATGATTAATAAGCTGTGCTTGAGTCATATGTATGTAAATTACACTGACACCGTGGGGGTTAGATATGTAGGATTTGAAGGATATATACCTACATTTGAGTGGAGGTAAAGTGAGAAACCATTTAGGAAAAGACACTTTCAGCACATCTGACCAGGATACGAACCCCAATCTCTCCGTTACCGGCAATCTAGTCCAACACGAGAGTGACACGTTAGACATTATTAAAAGTGGGAACAACATATGGTTAATGTTCACAGTAAATCAACACATACATTTTGAGGATGAACCATTGCTTGTAAGTTATTCAAGTTGAAAGTGAATACGACACATATTGATGCAATTCATTGTTGATTGCAGTACAAGTGGGACTCATTCTTCCTAAGAGGAGTGATCAACTCTATCAACAAACACGTGAGGAATATCAGAGTCAGTCCTGTGTATGTCTTCCAACAGTATTTGGACATCACCCTCCGAGAGAACACGTATTGCTCTCAAGAACTCGCTCCATATGGTAAGGCACCCAACTTTATCTGGTAAGGTAGCGCTTATAGTTTCAATCAGGCAAACTGAGGTTCAATCCTATAATCCTAGCTGGCCACAGTGAGGTTATACGTGATAGTGTAGGAGTACAGGGAGTACATGAGGTAGTAGAGGAAGCAAGGGTGAGATGGTATGGCCACGTAATGAGGATGTTGGAGTACATGAGGTAGTAGAGGAAGCAAGGGTGAGATGGTATGGCCACGTAATGAGGATGTTGGAGTACATGAGATAGTAGAGGAAGCAATGATGAGATGGTATGGCCACGTAATGAGGATGTTGGAGTACATGAGGTAGTAGAGGAAGCAAGGGTGAGATGGTATGGCCACATAATGAGGATGTTGGAGTACATGAGATAGTAGAGTAAGCAATGATGAGATGGTATGGACACGTAATGAGGATGTTGGAGTACATGAGATAGTAGAGGAAGCAATGATGAGATGGTATGGACACGTAATGAGGATGTTGGAGTACATTAGATAGTAGAGGAAGCAATGTTGAGATGGTATGGCCACGTAATGAGGATGTTGGAGTACATGAGGTAGTAGATGGAAGCAAGGGTGAGATGGTATGGCCACGTAATGAGGATGTTGGAGTACATGAGATAGTAGAGGAAGCAATGATGAGATGGTATGGACATGAAATGAGGAAATGTTTCTTCACTCTCGCTGATAAAGGTTTTAAATAAGCAACACCACCTTTAATCCATGTAGAAAATAGTTCCTTTGAAAGCGAACTAAAGAAGCAGAATAATTGTTAGTCAGTTCACAATCGGCTATCCACTTATATCTATTGTATATGTTTTTATTAGAATCCACTTATATCTATCGTATATGTTTTTATTAGAATCCACTTATATCTATCGTATATGTTTTTATTAGAATCCACTTATATCTATCGTATATGTTTTTATTAGAATCCACTTATATCTATCGTATATGTTTTTATTAGAAGGTCTAAGATAGGTATGTTATTTGTTTGAAGAAGGACAGTTTTCATTTGAAATTTGGCCGTTATTGTCCTGTCTTTATAATTAATTAAAAGCTTTTCATCAAAGCTAGGTCTATTATTAATAATCTAACACACAAAATTAATTCCAGGATTCATTTTAAAAACAATTGAACCTAATTGAAACTAATATAATATTGATAAGTAAACACAATTGACGTACACTCAAGTGACTGGAGTCACAATTCACTACTCATCAAACAGTGGAGATAAAAACACCCAGAAGTCCCCATCAAATAATTGCAATTGAATTCTGAGGCAGGCAATTACCAGTAGGAATTACACTTTTAAAGAGCAATAGAGCCACTAATACAACGCCTAACTGCATTTATATATGTCACACTTCGATTCATACAAACACAAAATTTAACAAATTTAAACCAACTAGTTACATTTTCCACTAGAAAAAAACCTAATCATAATTTTTTTTTAAACCAGAATCCCACTAGCTGATGTTTGATCATTTTGCCGGCCAGATCCACTCTGAAAATAGCTAGATTTGGTGGGAAAACTGCTAAGTTGTTGACACTGGGCTGGGCAACACACAAACACACACTCTCTCTCGTTATACATTGAAGGGCACATGTCAACATGTACCCCCTTTAATCTTGAGCACACTACACATCAATACCCCCTCCTCTCTTAACCCCTTTCCACCTTGAACTTGGAAAGCATTCAATATTATTCTCTGATCGATAGTTTTGTTTGAAGGTTTTCGCGCAGCAATTTTTAATGTGATAAGTTAAAAAAAAACTAGAAGAAGTTTATTTTAATTTTAATATTTTCCTTGTGCCCTTGCGCCACTGCAAAATGCTATAGGATACCAATTTTTCATTTTGTTGTGTTTGGATTCTTATAAGATAATCTTTAAACCATAGTTAAATTTATGAATACGATACTTGATACGGTTTATATTCATAGCTAATTATCCTCGCCATCTTGTGAGCTTCACTGGCCATGTACAATAAATTGTACAAGCATTCCCTAACTTCCAGTGTAAAATTGACTAAACCATTATATTTTGTGTTTATTATCAGATTTTAAAATAATGATTTTGTGTGAAACAAGCATATGTTGGTTTATCTGAGTGACCCAGCCCCTCCCAACGTCCTTCAACCTTCCTCTTGACAGGAATTATCCCCCCAAATTATTGTGTTATGCAGGTGGTGTGGCCGGAGAAGAAATGGGTTCCCTTTTCTCAGCCCTCTCCCACTCCCGAGTGGACCTGGTCTCCTCTCAATCTGACTTGTGTTCCCTAGGTCCGCTTCATGGCCAGGAGTTAGGCTCACTCTTCTCGACTCACTCCCTGTCCCAACTCGAGGTCACGTCTAGCAAGCGCACAACTCTCAACAATGCCAGGCTTATCACGGCATGGAACAGCTTCGCCTACACCGGGTGAGTTAACATCACATCTGTGTTCACATGGGTGAGGCGTCGGTCTCACAACTGCTGCTGTTAAGCAGGTCTAGGTTGTTTTCGGAGTGGTTTTCCACATGTGATTTAAGACTCTGCTATTACATTTTTATCTCCAAGATAATGCAGGTGCACTTTCTTTAAACAATTTTCCCCAAATTTTCTTTGGGTTAAGCCTTTAATAAGCTTGCTGCTAAACACTAATATTTTGTTTGAATCTCACTTCACACATTTTACTACCACTAGTTATCACCAAATGCTAAAGTGATTATCTCTTTTCCAGTTAGAAAACTTGACTTTATGTTTAACATCACATAACATGTGCTTTTTTTGCGTGTGTTATTCACTAAATAAAAGCAAAGTTAAGAAAATGGACTTTGTTTGAAATTTTAAATAATATGTTTAGTATAGTATAACTATTTCATTCGTTTCAATGATAGTTTCTTATAATAAATACCCTCAACATTTTGATGCAATGCTTCAGTGGCGCAGCCAGACATTTGTTTTGGAAGCAGGAGTAGAATATGTACCAGTGCTATTACTTCAGTCTGTATTCCAATTAAGAATTTTAGTTTTTTTTAAAACCTCTTCCAGATGAGCGCATATGAGAGAGTTCACAAACCGTTGAAGCTACTAAGGATATTGGGCTTTATATAGTCTTTCACATGAGTGTGTGTGAGCTGAAGGTCAGTATATGTATAGCTGTGTTTCAAGTTGCACCTGATAGAGACAAACGCAACAGTCTGCTGTACCGAACAATTTAACTGAGACATTATACTACGACCAGTATTATGAGACACAGGCTGTAATGATTAGAGCAATCGAACAAACCAAATTGAAGGCTGGTTGGGAATTTACTGCTTCTTCTTATGTCAGTGTGTCTTTACAAGAGCTATACTGAAGAGTTTGTTTTTAAAAATTTCACATTATATTTTTGAAGTTCATGAAACAGTGTTTAAAACAACCATCTTCTAACTTCTAGCTAATTATAGGGTGCATCCACAATTTTATATTTCTTCTTTTTTGTTTTTAATATGAAATTCAAGCATTAACATGATAGCCTCTTTTAGTTCAAGCATTGTAGAATACTGTCAAGCAGCTGTGTTTTCTTACATTGTGGCTCGAGATATTGGCTCTCGCGAACAGGGCTGTCCATAGCTTTGGGCCAACTTGGTTTGTAGGACCATCAGTTATTTTACTAACCCCAGCTCCCGCCTCCAAATAAATTAATTAATTAAAAAGTTTTGTTATTTTGGCACCTATATACCAGCTGTACAATGTATCAGGAAACACCCATAAAGGTAAATACATCGTAATAAATAATTAATGCTTGAAGCCACATTTTTATACCTACAGGGGCTGACTTCTCTTAAGTCCCTCATTCAAATTTCTTTCCTCCAACAATCTTGATATGTATAAAGGTACAAGGAACAACTGTGCCAAGTTCTACTTAAATCGGTGAATGTGTTCAAAAGTTATTGTGAGGCTTATCCACAACAGACAGACATACAAATCAGTGGAGTTAAAATGTAGAACTCACTTCATTCGTTCAATAAATCAAACCACATTACTATATTTTATTTGTTTTTACACTCTTGACAATATTTGTTAGAGAGCCTATACAAGCGTGAAAGCAAAGATTTCCCACCCCAACTTAATTTTTCACTCTGTCATCTAAGTAAATGTGGGGTCCCCCCCGTACCCGGGGTCCTGTGTGGCCGCACCATCGGAACACCCCTAAGAGTGTCCATGCTCGTGAATACATCTTCAGTGATCTATATTATATGGCGTGCTTCAAATGTTTTAAGCTGTTAATAAAGTTATTTGTGATCTTGAAGGAGAAGGTGGGAGAAGGATCCTATTTCCCCTGTCTTTAATTAATACCAAATACTGTCCATGAACCCTCCTTGTTCACCAAGGAGTTCTTCTTCTCCTTAAGTCAACAACCTGAAGGTTGGTTTGATGTGATCTTCATCCACTCGATGCTGAGCAGGCATTCAGCCCTCGGCTGGTTAGTGCTGCTTGCTCTATCTGGTAGAAATCTCATGTACTAGAGGAGTTAAGTAAGTGTGGGGGTTGGTTACCCATTTTATTCCACACTAAATTTCCATGAGTGAGAGCAAAAGGGCTTACCAATTTTGCCGGGAAATATATTTTTATATATATTCAAAGGTTATTTTTCTAAATGCCACACTCGACATAGGATCAATGGCTTTACTTAATTTCGAATTAAAATTTTGATAAGGATTTTTACTGTTCAAGAAAAACCGTCAACTCTAGCTAGGTTTGAACCCACGAAAATCGAGTCGAGGTGATTACTCTACCCCAAAGTCACATAGGTCAAATCTCTTAAAATAATGTAATAAAAATATTTTTAGATGTATAAATTTCTCTTTTGAAAATTATTAAAATAAAATCATTTGTTTGTTGTTAGGAAAAGTAAAATAGATTTTTCCCCTTTCATAACAAAATGTATAGCTAATAAGTTTGAAATAAAATAACAATTAATTTTAAACTAACAAACATACCCTTTCTCTGTAGTCAAATAAAACTTAATTTTAAATGTAAGTTGCAGCATTTATTGGATAGTCAATTTGAAATTCAACTTTATTGAGTGTGTCGCAAACACCCAATGTACTAAGGTTATCAGAAGTAGTGAGGTTTGCTAATAATATTCAGTGTTAGAACTGGTAACAGTTCAAAACTAGATAATTATTGTTTAAACACATACCAGTGAATTCCTTCATTGGGAATGTACTTTGGACTCATTTTTGTCAATCTTGAAATGAAACTCTTAGAAGTGATATCACCAACTAGAGTGGTTATAAACCTGTTGGTAGCTATGGACTGCACGTGAGTGACGTTTCACAACACCCACTGAGACACAAGAGGAAAAGGAAGGCTGTCGCCACTATAGTGTTGAATACATTGTAGAGCCTCTGAGCAGAATAAAGTAATTTCATCCTCCACCAGAAGACACTTTGGTTTTAAATCAATTTTCCTTCACAAGCAATTTATTATTTTAATCTTAATTTCTACTTCATTTCTAAAAATCATTTGACTGACAAACAATTACCATTTTTTATTGTGTTTTGGTTTAAATGAATACTGGTCTCTTTTTTGGTAATATTTTCTAAAAAGTTGGTAGCACAACATTTGCAGAGTTAGAGGCCCTAAATTTAATTCTCTGTGTCCCCAAAATAAATGATGGTTGGTAATATTGGAATGTTCCCCAACACAGTAATAAATCGAGAGCCAAGAGACTGGGTGTTATAAAATTAATTTAGATTGTAAGTCATGTGTTTATATAACCAGTTATCTAAAAAAAATCCATGTTAAAAATACCCTTATCGACGCATATTCTACTGCACCATAAGAATTTCATTTTGGGGAGCTTTAAACATTCTCATCATTCATTGGATGCATTCATTTTGTTGAAACTATGGACTTAGCTGGTCTTTCAGCATCGTTACCATGCTTGCAACTTTCACGAAACTTTGTGGACTGTATTAATCTT
>CABFVX010003622.1:31739-80005 GCA_902151425.1 Timema shepardi | reverse complement strand
CCCCCCCATGATGAAACTTACGAACCACCATTATACTATACTATCTTTTATTAAAATTATTAGAGAATAATACAAGACTGAGTTATTAATATAAGCTTCAAGCTATATAATCATAGTCATCTATTAATACAAATATTAAAACATAATAAAGTAATAATTAGTGTATAGTTTGTGGAAAGCTACAAATCTGTGCTTGGTAATATTTTTGTAATATTACGCCAGCAAGAAGATACAAAATGTAATATTTCAATCATCACTAATCCAATCAAGTTTTAGTATAATTCTTCGAACATAATCCGCATTGATTACATATAGAACACACTAACAGTTGAAACTTGCTTTACTGCAGGAATGTTCAACTTTATTCATGAATTCGCGATGTGTATGAGAACAAAACTATTTGAGTTCTTTAAAATGTAATAAAATCATAAATAGGCTATTAGATTAAAACAATAGTATGATACAATCGCACAAACTTTTTCATATCGTGTATTAGAACTCTGAAGAAAATGTTCAAAAGGTTATTAGTAAAATAGCCTTTAATAAGGGTTACTCATCAAAACAAACTCATCATCTTGTTAATCAGAATAGTCATTCTTTATATAAAAATTTAAAACTAAATTTTTCAATTACAATAGTCAAAATTCAAATTTTCAAAAATGAATTATTTATTAACCACCCTAAAATTATGTGTTATTTGTAAAAATATAAACGTATTTTTATTTATAATGAAAAATTATTTTATAACATATTCCCAATTTTATTCAAACTTCAATGTCAATTTCCAAAATCTCAAAATATTTTAATAATTTGTTGTAAGTTAACTACCCTTAAATTAATTTGTTTTTGATAAATAAAGATACATTATTATTAATATGAAATATAGTCCCCCGATAACAATGTTGAAGCTTATCACTAAAGTCATTTTTTTTAAATATTCACATTTAAAACAAAAGTCATTAGTAAATTACCCATAACTGAATTTTCCCCAAAAAACCAGTATACAGCTTCATTTGTCTTATTCTTGTCAAACACTCGCAAGATATGCATTTTAAGCAAAATCACTATATCCATTTTCAAAATACTTTAATTTTTCAAAATGAGCCCTCAGTAAATGACCCTTTATCGAATTTTAACCCAAAACCAAGTATACTGTTTTATTTTTTATGTAAACACTCTCAAGATCCCCATTTGGAACCTAATCGCTAGGGCCAGTTTTTAAATATTTCAAGTTTTTGAAAAATCAATCTTAAGTAAACTATTCATAAATGAGTTTTTACTCCAAAACCAATACACAGTGTCATATTGTCATGTCAAACATTCTCAAAATACTAATTTGAAACCCAATATTTAATGCAATTTTTTATAATAATTTAACTTATTAAAAATCAATGATCAGTTAACTACACTTAAAGGAGGTTTTCCCCCCAAAACAAGACACAGGTAGACACATTTATTTGTCATGTCAAACATTCCAAAGACACCCATTTGGAAACAAATTGTTAAAGCCATTTTTAAAATATTTCAAGATTTGAAAAATCTGTCATCGGTAAACTACCGTACCCATGAATCAGTTTTTACCCCAAAAACAAGTAAACAGTTTTAATTGTTATGTCAAACACTACCAAAATAAACCCATTTGGAACCATATAGTTTGAGCCATTTGTAAAATATTTAAAGTTTTTGAAAAATCAGTCACCAGCAAACTAACCTTATTAGAATTTTTGCAAAAAAAAAAAAATATATATATTTATGTCACGTCAAACAATTTCTAGATATATATATATTTTTAACAAAATCACTAGCCTTTAGCCATTTTCGAAAAATTTGGAATTAAAAAAAAATATTCATCAGTAATCCACCTTTATTTGAAGGCTAGGGTGAAAAATAAAAAGTTATGTTGTATAGCTCTATTATATATAAATACCATGTTTGAAAATAATCCACTAAACCATTTTGAATCCGTGGCCATGTCCCATGGGGACAGACAGAATTGTAAAATCCACTTTTTTTTGGTTCGTGTCCAAATAAAATGTAAAAATTTGTCATGATCTCTAGATCGATTTTTTAACGATCACAATACATTCTCTATATACGAGAATGTAAAAAATAAATAATTTAATATGGGTTAAAAAGAACATATTCAAATATAAAAATAAACAGTTCACTTGTTTTAAATTATTATTTTCTGACTATACTTATTTCAAAGGCTGCTGTCCAACACTTTAACGATCTGCCACAAAATAATAGCTTTCTTAAATTAGTATTTTCACTAAGTAATAGGAAGAATATTTAAAATTAATCAGTTTTATTTCCTGGTATTGAACATAGGTGTACACAATAAACTTATACTTACTCTATGGCACCTTGTTTTCGTACACGCAATTATTTTTTTTCGTCATGTAAGGTAGAACTACTGATAAATAAATAAATTGTCAAATCTACTAACCTGAGTTATGTTTAAGTGCCCTTGAACTAGAGCCACTACAAAGAAGACAAACAAAGCTGAACTTATCATTGTCGTGTTGAGCGCAGGAGTGACAAATCTGTGGGTTTGAAAAGAGATTTTTTACTGTTACTGCTATTTATACGAGACGTTATTAGAAACCTTATTAAAAGCAAACACAATAGAGTCCCATAAAACATTTTATTACACCTACTTAAATTGTTGACTAAAGTGTTTAACGAATCTAATTAATTTGAATGAGGTGGTCAATCCATTTAATAGGCTACACCTCATGGGTTTAAGCAAAATTGATTTTTAATAGCAATGACACATACATAACTGAAATAATGAAATGAGATCATGTGTTTACGTTTAAAAGTGAGGTAATCATATATTGATGACTGGACATCCAATTTTATACCAATGAATATCTGATTTTTATATAGACTTTTCAACTCTTTCTTACTACAGGAACTAATGTAAGTAATATACAAGTATATTTATTATTATTGTTAGCACCGCGTCTTACTACCCGTTCGGGTTATACGCACTTACGCTAATGTGTAATGGTAGGGTGACTGTGAGATGAAATGGAGGACCTACAGTTTAACGTGGAATCCGAACCACGGTGGAGGCCTGGCATTCCCCACATTCACAAGAAGTCTTGTCAGAGGTGAAGGAAGGGTTTGGTAATCAGATAAATCTATGCCGGGACCGAGGATTGAACCCCGGTCGCCAGCACAGAAGTCTGACACCTTACCCCTAGACCGCCAGGTCACCGACTACAAGTATATTTGTTTGCTGTTTTGTTATATTACATTTGGACTACTTCATGGAGTTTAGACATAGGCCCTAGATTGTATGTGTTTATTTTCCCTCAATCAATAATTCGAGGGGAAATAAATAGTGTTCAAACTTTCTTTTAAATGTTGTTTGAAGCTCAAAAAAATAACAAAACCATAAAGATACACACCTATTAAGGAGAGATTACCACAGCTAAGGATTACACAAGTAGTTGGCTCAACAGAAACTTTTTTTTTAAGTCTAAACTAGGATTCTAACTCAGGACAGGTGCCCCTGTACCTCCACAATTCCATCTTCTTGTAGATATTTGTACATTTATACACAATATCACACGAACTATATTCTTTCTAAAATTAAGTAGCTACTAAACATTGAAAGGGGAGACCATTAAATCCCTACACAACAACCAAACAAGTGACACGTCATGGATGTTTGCCATACGTGAGGTGGAACCGACTAGAGATTATTAAAACCTTGTTGAAAGTCCTACCTTTTCAAGTAACGAGAACGAGGTTAGTTTAAATGATAAAAGAGACTAATGGACAGATCCAGGTTCAAGAGAGAACTATTGAGAATAGCGTATTAAGGACATCCAGAAAAGTATAAGTAACCAAAGTGGAACTGTTAATAGAACAAATAGGGGTGACCTGGCGGTCTAGGGGTAAGGTGTCAGACTTCTATGCTGGCGGCCGGGGTTCAATCCTCGGCCCCGGCAAGGATTTATCTGATTACCAAACCCTTCCTTCACCTCTGACAAGACATCTTGTGAATGTGGGGAATGCTAGGCCTCCACCGTGGTTCGGATTCCACGATAAACTGTAGGTCCTTCATTTCATCTCACAATCACCCTACCATTACACATTAGCGTAAGTGCGTATAACCCGAACGGGTATTAAGACGCGGTGCTGATAATAATAATAATAATAATAATAATAATAGAACAAATATATACAGTTTTTAAAGTTAAATTAATAATAATAGACCAGAACTACGTGAAATGAATAGGACCCATTCAGTTATTCTTGAAAAGCGAATGCTACCAACTGAGCTAAGGCGTAGAACTAGCAGAGCAAAGTTCTATCCTCAACCAGGTAAAATAACTGTTTATTTCAGCTTATTGAGATATACTAACTAAATTTAAAAAATGTATGAAAACATAGTATTTGAGCTAAATATGTATGTTAAAACCATTAATAGCTTCTTTAAAAAGAAGTGCTGTTAAACTAATGTTTAAAAGAAGAGAAACTTTGGGAAAACCACTTTCAAGTGATTGTGAACAATCTAACTAGCCAAAGTAGGAATATCTCTGCTTTAAAATTCATTCTCGGCTTGGATAGGTCATAAGTGACGGTCCTAAACATTATATTTATATGTCAAATGAAAAGAAAATGTATGTACATACAATAGTTTGTTGAGTATTTATCAGACTTACTATTTTATATTTTTTATATTTGTGTATATATGATTGAATTATGTACTTAACTAATTAAGGGTTGAAGGAAAATTGACTTAAAATACAAATAATTATGTTATTTGTTATATTTTAAGATCATATTTATTGGCCAGCTCATATGAAGTGAGCTATGAGATTGTAATTTTTTCTAACAAAATTAGGGTTTTGACTTTCAAAGCATTGGCGCACCCACTAGAAAGGAAGAGGGGGCTAAATCCACCCCTAAGATCCATTTATTTTTTTAAATATAGCTACATTTAATATTTAGGAGTGGCAAGTGACAACCGAACTTGTAAAACAAGTATCTGGAGAAACACGTAAATAGCGTGACTGCTGAGATTCACAGAAAAAAGTTACGGCAGTTGTGCCCAACTAGATGGGTTGATTGACATGATACAGTCATGGCGATGGTTCAGTTGCTGCTCCCTGTTTCAGAGCTTTAGAAGAAATCAAAACATGGAATAATCCAGACACGTCATCAAATGTTAGCCTACTATGAGTTGCCACTCATCAAACCGAATTCGTACTATCATTGTTGTTTTCAGAAATAATTCTCAGCGACACTCTTCTCCTCACCAAGAAACTACAAACCAGTGATATAGAACTGTCATATGTTGTTTCCCGTGCCGAGAGTGTAAATAATATCTTGGTAAGTGAAAAGAGGCATGTTAAAGAACATTTTAATAAACTCCTTGACAGTGAAAGAAATATGGCAGTAGATTTAGGGATCACTATAATAAGCATACCAAGGAGCATAAGGAAGACAATCGTAAAGGTGAAATGTTTCAGATGATGGTGATGAATAATATAACCACAGAGCTGTTTTCTTATCATGGTTTGATACCCTAATAAACACAATTTCAGATATATTTTTAAAACATCAAAACAATGAAAAATTGCAGGTGTTTACTATAGCTGAAGAAACTGTTTGAAGAAGAGACTACACAGGTGGTAAAATCTGGTGAATTTTTCAACGATGATGTTTTAACTCTAAGTGTTTCAATGCTAACTGCAGAACTTCGCTTATGGCATGAAACCTGTAGACCAAACGAAATTGCTCCTCTTACCAATGCATTTTATGTCCTCAACACATGCCACAAAGACTCGTATTCAAATATACTCAATTTGTTGATGATTTCATGCACCCTTCCAGTCTCAACAAGTACGCCTGAGAAGTCATTTTTGACGTTACGGCGCATCAAAACTTACCTCAGAAATTCAATCGGTAACGTCAGATTGAACGGGCTGGATAATTTAAATACACACAGAGAATTTCCTGTAGACACAGAAGAATTAATCTTAGTGTACCACGTTAAGCGTCCAAGGAAGCTGGACTGTCTTATAATGACTGTGTACTGCTGAGTAAATGAAAAGAACCTATGTTGTGTTATCTGCTTCTTAATTTTACAATTAATACAATTGGGTCAATACAGTTTCCTTTTTATCTCTTTAAAATGTAAAAAGAACATAGATATTTCTTCTATATTATTTAAAATATACTAACGTTACAGATTGTGTCAAATTCTGGTCAGAAGTATGTGCTCACGGAGATTCAATGGGTGAAAATTATTTTATAGAACTACGAGAACACTATTAGTTAGTTCCCCACTCCAAAGCTGACGTCGATTGGCTATTCAGCCACATGAACCTAATGGAAACCAAGTTGAGAATCCGAATGAAAATATAAACTTCATATGCAATAAAGTGCGTAAGTTCGGCCTTAAATGAGAAGGAAAATGATGCCGCGCCGTTCGGCTGTTGCCCGACTCAGAACATCTGTCTTGACAGTTATGCCAAGCCAGGCTGTCTGCGACAGGGCTGATTTGTTGTTTGAGTACCGAGTCATAGTCATGACTCTTAACCTCGCGAATGAACTTGTTTACCTGATGAAATGAAACCGATGAAATGATAGTGTAGAATACTACACTTTTATGATTTTGTCTCCCGACTCAGGATGTCCACCTTGACAGAAACGCCAAGCTAGGTCACCTGCAAAAGGGATGATCTTGTTAGAGTATAGAGTCACTGTCGTGACTCCTGACCTCGGGAATGAATTTAATACCTTGTACAAAGTAGTTTAATTGATAACATTGTGAGGTGAAATTGGTGGTAATGAATGATGGCGCTGGGTCTCGGGATTTGGGGAGGATTTTCTTGACTGGGATGTGGGAAGGTGTGTATAAGGTTTGATGATGAGATGTTGATATTTCATGAGTCGATTACCAGGAAGAGGATCGAAAGGTTAAACTTGACTGTGAGGATTAGGCTTAACGTGGATGGTTACATTTCCATTCCCCATCAGGGGCCAACCACGGTGCCAGGATTATCCTCTGGCTCGTAGAGAACCTAGTCGGTTGTCCCTGTGGAGTCCGGCGGTGGCAAAGGTAATAAGAGTTGCTTTTGGGGTAGGATTTTCTTTTCTTAGGATTAGGAGTGAGGTGGATACATTTCCATTCACCATCTGGGGGCACCCCCGGCGCCAGGATTATCCTCTGGCTAGTAGACAACCTAGGCGGTTATCCCAGTGGCGTCCGGCCGTGACTAAGGAAGTAATGGTATGAAATGAGCGATTGGTGAAGGGTGATCAGGATTCTTGAGTAGAGTGTTGTCGTCGATCCCGTTGGTCTGGCGTAGTCGATTGTCGATTTGGTTAATTTCTAATCTACTAGTTTTTTTTATACTATATATATATATAATTATTAAAAAAAATTCTTCTAGATCTAGGACTAGGGATTTTTTTTATTATTTTTTTTAAAGATTATAATAGACACTTAGTTAGTAATAATAGTGCTCTCCTACGCCAGCCGTGGTCTCTTGTAGCGTCTGTGCTCAGCAGGGTCGTAACGTCCTAGTTCCTGTACTATGTCGTTTGTGTGTGTGTCTGCCTGTTCGTACAGTTTTTTGTTCCTTTCCCTGTATATGTCTTCCAGCTGTCTGCACTTAGTCATTTCATGTAGGTGTGTTGTTCTAGTTCACCAGGGTGCTCCAGTGATGGTTCTGAGTATCTTGTTTTGTGTGATTTGTAGTTTTCCTTTGAGGTGTTTGGCTCCGTAGCTCCATACTGCGCAGTGGTACAATATTATCGGTTGTATAGTTGATTTGTATAAGATAGTTTTGGTGTGGATGCTTAGTTCCCTTCCTTTGAATAGAGCGTATAATTGGACATATCTCCCAGTGGCTTTTTGGTTCGTATCCTCTATATGACTGGAAAATGATGCCATGACCATGTGCTTCTTTTATTCGAGCCCCCACACCCCAACCCCAAACAACAAATCCTGTGTGCACCATGGTTTCAAAGGGTAGATAGTTAGCTATGATGACTACATAATGTAACAAATGTAAGCTCAGGCCAATATGTTGTGTCTATATCTACGCTATAATAGTAATGTATGAATATGTATTTATGGCAGACCTAATTTTAATTCAACCTTTTGAGCTTAGAACTACACTCAATTTCTTGAATTCTCAACCAGGTGGTTCTAAAGGTGTTAACACTCCCCCTGTAGTCCAACAACTTAATAAGATTGCTGGTAGGTTAAATGCAATTAATAGCGAGTTAGAAACTATGCCTATCCCTGATCAAATGCAAAATATAAATTTATCTCAAACAACAAACCTCAGTATATCAGAAGCCACCAAATCTAAAGTATTGTCCCGTTTTCTTGAAAAAGTACCTTCTTGTGATGGTCAAAACTATGTACTTCTATTTAAATTTCTTTTAGAAATAAATAAATTTTTTGAATTAAACATTAACAATGAGATTGAATTCCTTACCTTGTGTCTAAGTAAAACAAGTGGTTTTTTGACACAACTGTTAGTGGAATGTATAAATGAAAATCTTTCGTGGAGAAATTGCAGGCGTAGGATATTGTCTATTTTGATCCCTCCTAGGGCTAAAACTAGTTTAGAAGCACAGTTTGTAAATAGATTCCAACAGCCACATGAGTCTTTTAGGAATTTTATATTGTCTGTATCAGAAGCAGCTAAGATTCTAGAGCTCAGTCTAGAAGAAAGGGAAATAGTCCTTACTATTTTAGAAAATGTTTCACCTTTGACTAGACGCCATTTTGTTTTCGTTTCACAGCCATCTTCATTGGCAGAGCTACATTTGTTAGCCTCACAAATTGAAAGCTCTATGTTAGCTGAACAGGAATATTTAGTTTCTAATCCTCCACCTACAACATATAGTAACAATAGGTCTAATTCTTTAACTAATAGAGCCACAAATTTTAATTCCAGCAAACCCTCCCAACCTCAAAATTATAGAAACCCAGCTACTACCAATCAAATTGATAACAACACTAAAAGAAACATGTCAACTGTTAAATGTTTTAACTGTGGGCTAATGGGACACTACAAGAGTCAGTGTAGGTCAAAAAACTAGTTTTGCGTCAGCAAAGACATGGGTTGACTGGGAAACGCAAACACATGCCATGTGCCTTGGATCCTGTGATTTTAGAAGCGAGTTAATGATATCTGCAGGCATCTGGCCGTGGGTGAGTTTATACACACATATCCTATATCAAAATGCATCAGTATTAATTTAGTTATTTGATTTTCACTGTTATTTTTACGCAAAGAAATAATATAGATGTATATTTTTTCAATTTTCTTGACGGCCGCATGGTCGGCTGTAAGTTTTTGTATCTGACCCCATCTTATAACAAGGGCACGCATTCACATATCTTATTCATAACTATAATAATATTAGTCCTCTTTTTTGATATTTAGAACAGCAATTATCAAAATATAATTATTTTTTGACTAACCACGTTTTTGAACGTAGGGCAATACGTAGTTTTTGTATGAGAGAGTATAACTTTGAGGTAGTTTATCTTCAATATCTTGATATAACTCCAACGTGGCACCCAATTACACAAATAGTGATAAATAGTTAATTTTTTTCTTGTAGGTGTTCAATCAATCTGATTGACACGCTACACTTTTTTTAATTCAACTGACGGATTTCAGACTTCTAATAAAGTATGAATTAACAATTATTTTGTATCCACGCAAATTTAAAGTAAAACATAAAATATCAGGTCCGTATTATCTTTTTTTTTTGAATGTCAAGGGAAAAAAGTATCTAAATGATCTAGGTATTCTATTATGTAACAAACGCGTGGTACAACTGAAGGGCTTATATAATTTAGATATATATATAATGAAAATGATTTTTAAAAAACTGTTTTAAAAATAGTTGATTTGTTGGCGGGGTGGAATGAAATAAATTCACTAAAAGAAAACTGATCCGGAACAAAAATTGGTTAGATAGCTTATCTAATCACTGTAATAAGTCCACTCCCTTAGGTATGGGGGTCTTTAAATGTAACAACACTGTTATCCAAACTTATAGGGTTAACATCTATGTTTAGAATACTTCAAATCAGAGTAAAATTTGTTTGACAAATAGAAGTTGGCCGTTTCATAGTCGTGTTAAAACCTAGTCTGTTTTGTAAGAGCTTCAGGATTCCTCGCCGGTCCGTATTGTGTGTCGAACACAATTTTTTTAGTGGAAGCTGGATAAAATGGAGATGGGTTTGGGACAACTTTTTTTTCAAATACGTTTAAATATAAACGGTTCTGAGCTAGATTTAAATTGTTTGGTCCTTTTCTGTGGGGTTGCATTGATCACACCCAAGACTGAGTAGGGAAGAGAACCGAGGATTTTATGATTCAGGGGTGCACATGTACTGTACCTAGACACTCCATCTGTAAGGAAGGTGTTTAACTTATTTACTTTAATTTTAAGTTAATAATGTTTTATCAAATGGGTCACAAAATATTAATATAATATTTGATCAGTATAAAAATAGCTTGTTGGTTGGATACATATATTTACCTGGCACCCAAAAATAATATAAAGCATTCGAATGGCGACTTCTAAGTGACACACCAATTCCTATAACGTTTAAATTTATTACATTTTTATTTGTGCGTGTATGGGCTAACTCCCTTGTAGCCAATTTTGCGGGAATATTGGCTGGTACTCATGTACCATTGCCCATGAGACGCCCGAATGTACTAATCATACTCCTTTCCGTGGATACTCTTTCTATGTCCTAATGAGATGAGCCTCATAGGCGTGCCTACAAGGAAGGCCAGGTAGGCTATAGCCTCCCTCCCTAATGTCACTTCAAATATTGTTTTAAATGAGTCAGGTGCACACACACAAATAATGTAAGAAATAATTATTTGGTGAGAGAAGGACGCATTGAACTCTAATCACAATTAAATACAACAGCTCTAAATAACTTCTAGAGGCATCTAATTAAAAAATCCTGTTGAGGATCACTCCAAATAAATTATTAAGACATAATTTTTTTAATAATTCAGGGGGTGGACAACTTTAAATAGCTTTTAGAGTCTTAAAATAATTTTTTAAAATATCCAGGTGATGACCACTACAAATAGCTATTAGAGATATATAGTTTAAAAAAATCCAGACGATAATATAACCATTCTAAATAGCTTCAAGGGGTATACTAATTTCAGACATTTTTTGTGACAGCACCCCTTCGAATAGCACCTGGCCCCCAGCCATATGTCCATGTCCTTCAAACCAAACGTGTTTTGGCTGATACCGGCACTCCCCTTTCCAACACTAAAAAGGTTTCAGTGATACAACACGTATGTCCATCTCATTGATAACAATCAAAATATATCAGCAATTTTGGCTAATGGTGCACACATAATTATCTATATCTTAACGATAGTAATAGGCATGTTCATATTGATCTGTCAATCTGTGCTGCAGGTTCGTTTTGATAGTGCACCCGTAATGGCCAACCAAATTATATTTGTATGTGTGATAAACTACATTGTTTTGCATATTGCTTAAATCTTGAGTTTTTTTGACTCTTGCCCATCACGAGTTATTTGCTAGTGTACATACTGCTATGAAAGGGAATAAATCCATCAAACTTCCATAAATAAGATTTAAATGGGGAGGCATTCTTATGAAACTTCTCATTGTCAACAAAGAACTTAAAGATTCTCAATTGAATTTTTGGCCACTAGAACATTTAGAGCACAGCGACGAGGCTTACAAAAAAACTTTAAAGATATGTTACTAAAATAAATATAAAATCCTAGCAGTTAAACAAAGACCGGTAGCTTGATGCTTAGACGACAGCTAGAAAAACAAAAGTTTTGGAGAAATAATGAAAAATGGAATTAATATAAATGTGCCAATTGTTTATTTCAAGGTATTGAGCAAAGATTTGATTTTTTTTAAATGTTATAACAAAATATAAGAAGTATAAATTGACATTGGCATAGCTAATATTTCACGTTTATCAAGCTTTTTCGGACTTTTTTTTTTTTTTAGAAGGAGAAATAAGGTTTTTTAAATAGCGTAACAAAAATGCATACTGTGGTACACTTTCTGGACTAGTTTTATACCATTGATGTATAAAATATATTTAAGATATTTATGAAGTTTACCAAAGACCTGGAAACGTTGATGCTTCCATACATTTAACAAACTTCGACAAATTAAGACTTATCTAATGGTTGAATAGCTATAAAGCTTAGTGTCATTAGAATGTAGTTTGTGTATGTGAATAACTTTTTTTATATTGATTATTTGTGGGATTTTTTGTATAGTTCAACTATATTCCAAATTTGTTATCTACATATTAATAAAATGAAGAGTTTGTCTACCTATAATGAATATTGCACAATATCTACAGCACACAGAGTTCTAAGAAAATCAATTAGTATACCCTTTGTACAAATGTGTGCAGCTTGAAGCAGATTTTTTTTTTAATTTTTACTAGGTTTTTAATTAATTAAAAACTTGGTTGGAAGAATAGCAATATTTTAATATATAAAAATGATTTGTTTTCTATCTGTTACTCTTTCATGCAAAAACACTAAGCCGATCATATTTAAAGCTCACATGGACATAGTTCCGACGCCTTAATAACATATAGGCTAAATAATATTTACGTCCGCCATTTTTTTAAAGGTGCTTAGATAAGATGCGAATAACGGGTGGTCAACTAGTAAACTATTTACATACTAGCTACATTATCAGTTATTTGTAAATAAAACATTTCATTAAGGAATACATTTATTGGTATTTAAGGTATTTAGGACTAATTTGTATTAGACTGGGTAATAGCCCGTGCTTCGCGTTGGTTTCGTATATTTTTATATTTTGAAATTATTCAAAATCCACCCCCTTCCCATTTCTCCTTTTTAGTTTGAATTTCAAAAAATCCTAAAATATTTCTGAACTGCTACCTAAAAGAAACCTTTCTGGCAAGTTTAATTTTTTCAGCTCATGTGGTTTGGAAGATACGGAAAACTTACCCCATCCCTGCTCCATCCCCTTAGGGGTAAAATTTTGAAAAATTCTCAATAAGGGTATGGCCCATTACCTAAAAAGAACCTCCCTGCCAAGTTTCATCTTTCCTACTCAATCGGTTTGGAAGATAGGGTTAAACATTCAAAAATGTTCCAACCTTAGTTTCACAGTCTTAGGGTTTGAATTTCGCAAAACCCCTTCTAATCACATACCTACAACATGAAAAGAATTTTCCTACCGAATTTCAAGATTCCAAGTCTCGGGGTTCAGGAGATACGGTTAGTGAATGAGGCATGGCGTTCGTTTTTATACATACATTCTCGTACTGATTTAAGTGGTGAGGGGATAATTAATAATATATTATATAATCTGTATGGTGTAAAACTAGAGAAAGAGAAGGAGCTTGGTGAAATTTCAGTTGCCTCCCCCCTAGTGGAAATGTCTAGGCACGCCTGTGCTGATGAGGTTATGGTGATAGGGTTATTATGAGGGTGTGGAGGCTGTAAAAACTCTTAACCTAACTTAAGCTTAATAATAATAATAATAATTATTATTATTATTATTATTAGCACCGCGTCTTACTACCTTAAGCTTAATTAACCATACCTGGTGACCGTTAGGATAGTTCTCCTTTAGGGAAAAATACACATGGTATCAACCATGAATTGAACCCGGGACACCTAAGCTGGTAGCCAGGCACGCTGACCCCTTTACCACGGAGTCGTCTATTTAAACTAATAAGCCGAGGTTGTCACCGGTATGCAACAATTTGTGTTCAAATTAATAATATGAAAAGGTTATATCATTTTAAAAATATTGATTTTTAAAATGGTTCATGATTCTAAAAATACAAGAAAATAAAATAGAACTTTACGAATTGGTATTAAAATATTGGTAAACTCATAGTTACACCTTTGGTAATGCCAATACTCACATAAAACACCGGAAAGAGTTTTTTTTTTTAAGTTTGATTTTCCAAGGAAATAGAATCAAGAATGTATTCTAAGGGACAAGGATGAAGAGTGTAGCTGGAAAAAAAAATCGCAGTAACGAGGAGAGGGGATGGAAATATCACATGGGAAACCATCCTCAATGCATCCGGCTGAGATTCGAACTAAGACCTCTCGGTAAATGGTAACCAAGTGCAATGCGAATTCAACGAGCGTGATGATCACCTCAGATTTTCATACCAGAGTCCAAAAAACTAACGCACACTTGCTGATTTCAGGTGTAAATAATCCTGCCTGAAAATGAATACAGTTTACCTATCTAAATAACATGAATTTAATTTTTGCAGAAATACGCAACAGCCTCTTATTATATGGGCTCTGCATGTTGACCATTATGTGGCTTCCTCTGAGCCGGTTTTTAGCTTTACTCCTCCAAAATTACGGGTTACGTTGATTTTTAAATATGCCAGTCAACATTTAACAAGTCCCACGACGTTTCACACAAAATGGAATAAGATTAGATTCCGCAAATGGGAGCGTTTCTCAAACATGTGCTTGTTTAATTATAATATAGCAAAGTTTTAAAAGATCTAGAGCGTGAAACAAATGACAGTGTAGAACATTGTAGTTGCTAGCACCAATGACATAATGCACAGAAGTACCCCGTCCAAAAGATCGATAGTTGGTGCCTTACGCTAGGTGTACGTCACAGTGTGCTCCAAGGACGCCTGCGCGGGGTATTTCCTCGGTTTCCACCAGTATTCTGCCACGAGGAGTGATACCATGACGTCATTGAGCGCAGCTCGATAACGGATGGGCAGGAACTGTCGCACTTCACGGCGAGTACAATTCAGCTGTTTCTTTCAGCCTATTAAAGGTACAGTACTTGTTTTTGTCATTTTAGTAAAACGTTCATCACAAGAAGTTCTAAGTGCCTCACAAAAATCCTACTGATTCGCTAACACGTAAGCATTAGTGGGGGAAATAGTATTAAGACTTTAGTTATGGGATTTGAAGTGATATTAAGATTTGAACGGACCGTGTTATGTCAAGATAATTTAGTTTTAATAGAACTTAGTTTTATTTGAAAAAAAGGTTTCATCACGTGAGTTATTTTATGCACTTTATTCCTTTGTTGTTTATAATATTTTAATGTTCTACTGAAATCACTAATTATGTTTGCACTTCTGCACGATTCTACTAAATTAGTTCCCTTCAGAATGTATAGGATTGAAAATCGATGGCTTAAACTGAAGAGGATAAGTTTTTACACAACTATTGATACAAACAATACACTCTCTTATCTAACATACATTTAAAATATGAAAAAAATACAATTTTTTATGTGGTTTCCATAAAGGGTTTTGTTCCCTTTTATTAAATCAATGATGTGAGGGAAGATAAGCTTGTGATATAAAAGTTGCGTGACTATTGTAGGACATATTTTGCTGCAGTTCTTACCCAGCGAGGCTTGTTTCATGCATATATTATACATATTTCTGATTATGGTAAGGTTGAGTCTTTCAAAGAATGAACTTCGTTTAATGGAGGAAATAAACACAGCGCTAATATAAATACGTATGTAGTTAAAGGTTATTATATATTTTACAAAAACGTTTTCTTTATAACTTTTTATTTTTTGGTAAAATTTCGATAATTCAAAACTTTTTTTACTGATTTTTTAATATATTAATTAACTTTAACTTCGTTGCGTCAATAATAATACGGGTTTTGAAAGTATATTCAATTTTCTCATATTTCAGTTTGAAAACAACTGTACCCTTTACGATCATCAGAATATTTAATTTCTACCATAAGACCTAACAAATCGTTATAAGCATTCGTCATGGGTATGGATAAAATAAATTAAAAAGTTTTGCTGTAAAGCTATGAACATAGGTAGTCAATCATTTTTAAACACAATAAAAATAAACAATTTAATTTAAGGTGTGTTAAATGTGGTCAAATAAATATTTAATAAACCCAAGCTGAAATAAGAACACATTATTTAGGTCAGGATGTAAGGGACGCGAGAAAAGGTCAGTTTAAAAAAAAAAGCATTAATAGCAATTTAAAAAAAAATCAAATATTGCTTCAAACGTTCTTGAATATCTGTCAAGGGTTTCCTGGCACTTCGTCACCCGAGAATGCAAGTGTTCTATGTCCAATTTTTCACTTTTGTGTAAAAGAGCATTGAAGTTTGACCTTGTGTATATATGCATTCTAAATAAACGTATACACCAAATATCTCAAATTTAACCATTTTGGAGATAGAACACTTGCATTCTCGGGTGACGACTTGATGACAATTTTTTGTCAAATGGTTTTTATTTAGTGCCGCTGTACTCAAAACAGATATTCAACCATTTTTGATATCACCATGTGAAGTAAATTAAATTCTATGTTTATACTGAAGCAATATTTTATATATTTTGACCAAAAACGTTTTGCTATTAAAATTCCAAAAACTCTGGCCATTTATTACGTTTCTTACATCCCCACCTTAAGCTGAGAGAATATAATATTTCAATAGTTGGACAATTACACACGAAAATTGAATCAGAAGCTTTTTAATTTCACCCGAATGCTCTACCACTGAGATATTCAGAGTATTCCGTATCAGGGCCAATCTCGACTCACTATACAATGCATTAGTACATACAATAACATGGAATATAAAATAAATAATGGGGACGGTAGGAGATGCTCTTACACGTCCATAAATACTCACGCATTTAGTAATAAGTAATGATGGGCGAAGAACGAACCTTGTTATCTCAGAACAATATCCAAACAAAATAATACATTGTTAGCATCTGGCACCTGAACTTGGTGATACTTAGTCCGGCATCTTAATTTGTTTGATGGTGCGTCTACCTACTGACTAAACAGTACCACGTTAAATTAAAGCTGAGGTAAAAAGATTATCACTGTATAATGTGGTTTAATTCCATTTAATTAATTGGTAAATTAAAGGGATGAAAAGGATATAGAGAGATTTGTAAAAAATTATATTTGGCAAACATGTCAAACTAAACATGGAATACAAGAGCACAGAACCTTCGAACAAAAATATTATATCTAGCTTTAGTGCTATCGGTCAGAATGAAGCTGACCTAAGTTGATTATAAAGTACTTTTACTTTTACAATAATTTAAACTTGACCAATTACATTTTTATAAAGCACTTAGGAAATTTAGCAAACCAAGCTGAGGATTATTTGACCAATATTTTCACTTTACAAACGATACTCTAAATTAATATTCTTTGAAAGAAGGACTTTCTAACGAATACATTCCTTGAACTGAAGAGTTTTTAATCAATATATTCACTACAATGAGGAGTTTATGACCAATATATATTCCTTTAAATTAGGACACTCTAACTAATACATTTCCTTAACTGAGGAGATACTAATCAAGATGTTCCAAAATTGAGGAGTTGTAACCAATATATTCTATGAACTGAGGAGTTTATAAATAATATATAATTCTTGAATTGAGGTCTTTCTAACTAAAGTAAAAGCCTATTTTCACCGCGTCTTAGTACCCGATCGGTTTATATGTTTACACTAATTATGACAACGAAATAAGGATGAGGAAGGTAGACTTTTAGAGAAAATGTAACAGAATTTTCGTGTAGGGAGATTCGGAAACCAGTTAGGAAAAACCACTCTTAGAACAACCGAATTAGATTTGAGCCCCAATCTCCCTGTCACCATTGCTGGTTGACGTAAACTAATTAATATTGAAATGATATAATAAAACAAAGTTATTTACAACAATAAAAGATCTTCTTCAGTGGGGTGGACCTATTGTCTAAGGCGTCACAATCGTGTTAAACTAGACTGCCGATGACAGGGAGATCGTGGTTCAAATCCCGGTCAGGTGTATTGAGAGAGGTTTTTTTCCAAAACTGTTTTCCTATTTCCCTCTACGCAAATACGGCTACACCTAATCTGAATTCAACGTTTCTTACCTCTAGCTCATTAGTGTAATTAGTAACTTACATATATGCACAACCTGAACCAGTAGTAGTAATACACTGTGCTAAAAACAGAAAGAAAAAAAAATCTTGGATAGAAAGTATGAAAGAACTTTGCCAGAATTTGCCTAGAGCGATAAACAAAAGCTCTAGTTTTAATCTTTACCACATCCGACTATAATTCTGGATTATCCCAACTTTTAGTTTCACCCCACATCAGTGGTCACATGATCTAACGCGCAATACTCACATCAGACTAGATTGACGTAGATGGGGAGATGAGGGTTTTCATCACGGTTGGGTCTAATGAGGGTAATTTTACTAAGTAATTTCCCAATATCACTTAAAGCAAATGCGGGTACATCTTCTTTAAAATATACCTTCATCATCAATACCCCATTAGTTTAGCCTATATTTGTGGATAGCCTGAAGAGGTAGCAAGAAGCGGTAAACACAAAAAATTACATTATGTGGGTGGATATAAAAATGTAGAATATAGGAAACTTCCTACATGTGTGTGTGAAGAATGAGCGATAAATAATTAAGAAAACAAACCCTTAGTACACAAGACCAGTACTTGAACCCAAACCTCTCTGTGACCATACAATAAAGCTAGACAAACTAAACGTTAAGTTTTTGGCCCCTGCCCCCCCCCCCTCTCTCCTTAACCCAACGAGAAAAAAAGCTCACTATTGCGGTGAGCCCCGGTATTCTGTTCCAGGGTCAGACACAACATCCGTGCAGTCGATCGTGCCAGTAATCAAACTCTTTGATGAGTCTGAAAATTTGATCATAAGTTTCCTAAGTTAAAAAGATGGCATATAATTTAGAAGGGGAATAGTTGATAGAATTAAGCAGGAATATCATTTGAATAACTCTCTCCGAAGATTTTATGTATATGTAGATTTAAATAATGATGATGAATGAACTTTCTCAAAACAGTACTATACTTAAAAGTTGATTAAACTGTGGTCACACACCAGTCCCTAGAACACCTTACCTTAATCTAGGGGCTATAACATATTTCTCATTAAATAAAACCATACACCCAATTGCTTGCTAAATAATTGAATGCGACATATGTATTGAACCAGAAACTCCCAATGTGTAGTTGGCCTTCCTTGTCACTCTTTCATGAAGACTCGTATATTCAATCACATATAACATTGAATATGATCAATTAGTTTCCTGGTGTTTATATCAATTTGAATAATTAAACGTCAAAACTAATCTAGTGATAAAATTAACAAACCTGGGAATACGAATAATATGATAAAACGAATGAAAAAATTAATCCATCAAAATGCCCCACAAGAGAAAATTTTGAATGACCTAATTAAAAAAGGAAAATATCTTCAACCCTTGTTTGAGAGTTTATTTTAATTGTGTTGTTACTATTGGCCATTTCGTTTGATCTGATAGTAGATTTAGATAATCTGGTGGATTGTTATATCAGTAATATGTGCTCTTCTCATTGACAGAAGCCATACAGAAATAAATAATGACTTGACAGTGGAAAATATCGTGGGAAGTTCATTTGGTAGATAGTCGGTGCATCAAACAGTGAGCAAGTCTTTATACAGGGAATATTTTAAAAATACTTCATCCAAAGAACTAAAATATGGCCATAATATAGAGATTTTCATAGTCAACATTTGTTTTAAAATGAAGCAAGGCTCATAGGATCTCATAACGGTTTTACAGTGGAACCTGACTAATTTGAGCTTCCGTAATTCGAAATCATCTTTAATTCGAATTTTTCGCCCAGTACCGTGAAAATTATATTAAAACAATGTTAAAAAATCATGGATAATTCAAATTTTATTTTGGTTAACTTAAAATTTTCGTAAGTTGTAATGTACAGTGCAGTATTGTTTTCCTACTTCTAGTTTCGGTGCCGTGTTGTTCTATTATTGAAAACATGGGAGGTGACGTTGGAATGCGGTTGGTACGCTTCTTCACGACCCTCCCCCACTCACTCATACGTCTTTGTTTACACGTACAGTTCTGTACTCCTTTAGCCAAGGTCAAACCTCTCGAGCGGCTACGTGCGTTGTTCTTAGTGATTCAGTCGTAGCGATATTCTTGTGTCATGCGAGTTTATTTTGTTTTGTTGTTTAGTTTTAGTTTTGTTTAGTATATACTGTACAGTAGTGATTGTGTGTGTGTGGGTGTGTGTGTATAGTGATATCACTGTCCAAGCTACAGTCCTACAAATAGTTAACATTGGCCAAAAAAGTAGCGGTGTTAAAGGAAGCGTAAAAGGGTATTAAAAATAAATCATAAATTGCAAAGGCCTTCGGTATTCCCCCTAAAACACTTTCATCATTTTTGAAAAACAAACAAAAAATTGTGATAAGTGAAAATGAGAGTGGACAAGATAGGAAAAGATTAGGAGGACCGGAAAACCTATATGTGGATAACTGTGTACTGAAGTGGTTCAAACAGGCACGAGACAAGTAAGTCCCAGTCAGTGGCCCTCTTCTTAAAGCAAAGGCTGATCATTTCGCATCTGAATTATGAATAACAGACTTCAAAGAGAGTGCAGGGTGGCTAAATGGATTCAATCAACGAAACGGAATTTCCTTTAAAGCTCTCTACGTGGTGAAAGTGGTGCTGTTGATGTAAGGTCCGCTGATAATTGGAAGGAATACTTGAAAGAAAGAAGTGAAAAACATTTTTAACCTCAAGGAGACGGAACGTTTTTACAAGTGTACTCCTGACAAACTCTTGCATTTAAAGGTGAATGGTGCAGTGGAGGAAGGCTTAGTAAAGACCGAACAACACTTTTAGTTGTAGCAAATATGGATGATTCTGAAAAGCTGCCATTGTTAATGTTTGGAAAATTGGCCAACCCACGATTCTTCAAAAAGGTAAAATCGAGGTCAGTGGAATACGAATCAAATAGAAGAGCATGGATGACAGGTGATCAGTTTGAAAAATGGCCTTTCAAATTCTACAGATAGTTTGCCAAACAAAATCGGACAATCCTTTTATTTATTGACAATTGCACTGCTCATAACAGAGTTCCCCTTTTGCAAAATCTAATAGTTATTTTTCCCCGACAAATATGATATCGGTTATTCAACCTATAGACGAAGAAATATTTAAGAACCAAAAACATTTCTACAGACGATTGTTGGTTGAAAAACTTCTTGCTGGAGATTTGTCTACTTAGAAAATTTCGCTTGATGTTCTTCAAGCCTCAATAATGTTTAAGCAAGCGTGGGACCAAGTGAAATTTGAGACCAATAAGAACTTTTTTTTTAAAAGCTGGCGCTATCAAGAAAGAAAACGATGGATAAACTGTGACTGAAGCTGCGCCAGCTATTGACAACTGGGAGGAAGTTACTCCTGATCCTGCTATCTCCTATGTGGACTTGGTCAGCGTGGATGAAGATCTGGAAGTGTGTGGTGAATTTTATGCTGCGGACATCGTCACCGAAGTTCTCAACAATAACATCTAGGATGAGGATGGATCATCTGGTGATGAAGAGGACAATTCTTTAATAGTTCAGGAAAGGCCTATCCCGAGTACGGCAGAAGCCATGGACCATATCAAAGAACTCAGGCTTTTATTGAAAGTCACAACAATGTAAGTGATTCACTTTTACAGTCAATAAATGAGTTAGAATCATACACTATGACTGAGAGACTTAATCAGGAAAACCGATTAAAATCGCTGACTTTTTAAAGAAATTGTGGACATATTATGTCCAAATATGTTAAATATAGTATTTAAAAAAACTTAAATGTGTTTCTTTTCAATTCCTTTAATAAACTTATGTACATCAAATTTTTGGATAGATCGAATTTTTTCCTGGTTTCTTCAAGTTCAAATTATCCAGGTTTCACTGTACTTATAACTTGTGATATAGTGGCTAAAATGTGTCAACACCGATCCGTAAAGCATACTTACCGTAAGAGGAGAATATTGACATTGGTGCGGGTACTATCAAGGCTAGTAACTTGGTATACTCTAATACTAAAGAAACTGTAATATTAGCCTCGGGTAACCGGAGCTATGATGGGCAGCGGAAGTTAAAACTGAAGGGCCCGTCGGTTGAATAGCTAGCGATAACATAGACTATTAGAAAGTATAGTGCGAGAGGAGTGTGTAGTAAAAAGAATAAACCGTTATAGGAAATTATTGGTTGAAGAAACGATATGGTGTATGTTTGCTAAACCAACCAAAAATGGAAAGATGTTTTGATGACGAGTGATGGTAGCCTGGCACTGTGGTCAGGTGTGGATGAATGGGTATGGGAAATTAAGGGAGTAAGCTTAATCCTAAGTTCAACAGCTAATATTTTTGTGAAAAGGTATGAGTTGTGTCATCTATACTTCTATGGGCACGTATAAAATAGGCATTCGTAAGTTTTAAGTAATTTTTCTTCCAAAAAGTTCTACTTAACACAATATGAAACACAGGGCTTGCTACTTGAAAAACGCAAGGCAAGATAGGGAGGCTCTAATAACCTTGCCCAATGTCTAGGGGGTTGCAACACAAATATTCCTTTCCGCTCGCCCACAAGTAATTGGCCAATGAGTTTGGGCTTTTACACCCCAGGTCATACTGTTCATGTGAAGTAAGCTAAGCATTGTGCCAACTATTGAAAAAAGATTCAAGATCACAATGTTTATTTATTAAGCTAATTTAGTATACTTTAAATAAAATTATATAAAAAATATATAAAATTAATTCTAAAATAATAGTTAGTATACGTAACAAGCGTTAAATTATACACTACTTAAATAAATTGATTTATGTTTAGGTATTCTAGTCACATGTATTATCATGTATTTGGCAAACATATTTAACCAATCTTTCAAATTTAGGTATTTCAGCACTAATAGAGTGGGGAAGGTCGGGGGGGGGGACTACTGGGGAGTGGGGGGTTGACGAAGCTACTTTAACCGTAGTTGACGGTAAATCTTGTTTTTCTTTAGTAGAAAGGATCATGGAGTTTTAATAGTGTTCTTTTAGTTTTTGTTTTACATTAACGACTTATTAGTAATTGTGATTTTATATAATAATACATCAAAGTATCCCAAAAGTCAGGAGTGTGATTTCACTATTTCAAGATGATTTAGAAGGAAAAGGTAAAATAAAATATATTTTCTTATAATTTACTCAATCAGTGGCGCACCCAGTCATTTACTTTGGGGGAGGCATTCAATCAAGGCTGTAGTAAGAATGACATTTTGATAGAGAGAGCGGGTTTGGGGTTGCACAGCCTCCTAAGCGCTGAAGGCCGAGAATATTTATGAATATTAAATGCTTTTATAAATCATTTGGAGTAGCTTTATAGTATTTAAGAGATTTAAATAATTCAAATGATATCGTAACTAGTATGTGTGTGTGTTTTTTCAATTGTTAATTTTGTGTATAATAGTAAACTTTTTGAATATTAGCTTAAGTCAGAAGGCTAGTCTTAAAATGTAGCTTATACATTCGACAAATCTTCAATGCTAAATATTCTAGTTATACTTCATATTATTTAAATTTATATTAAAATTATTTGTGGTGTTGGGGAAGGTGGGGTAAATACCCTGTTTTCCCCTCTCCCCCTTGGGTGCACAACTGCTTACAGCAAAAGATATGTGTAAATATCTTAGCAATAAACCAATGACGTAGCGATAGAGTATTAATAGTCCGATATAATCTCCCCTATGTTAGACAGAGTTTACGCATCTAAATAGCTTCTGGAGCATAAACTCTCAAGTTGGGAGGCTCATTGTTTCCAAGCAGCATTGTATGAAATAAGTTGGCTTTAATAAATAGTTTTAATTGCAACGTGAGTTGGACACTCATCTGATTCCCTCTCATCAAGATTTGATGGACGCTTGATCGATGTATCACTTCATTTTACTCTTATTATGATTGTTTGCTTTGAGTATTGCTAACTGTGTGCTTTTATTTACACTAGGCTAATTGAATAGGTTCTGTCGTTCTTATGCATTCAGAAATGTACCTAGTGGTCTAGTGGTCTGGCTACGGGCCCAGAGGTCCCAATTTTGATTCCCAGCGCGTCCAGATTATCTGGGAAGCAGTGGGTCTGGAACGGCTTAGATTCAGCCTAGGGTGGATAAATAAGGAGCTACTCGAATAAAGTAGTAGTGGCTGCTGTATAGAAAGCCGAGCTTAATGCTTGGAGTCATCGTTGTGCTGACCACATGACACCCTTCATCCGCAAGAGTTGGCACTAATTCACCGAACAGTTTGGTTGCCACTCGGTAGGTATAGCCTGAATGTGGGCTGACACCATGGAGCTACTTTTATTACGTTTTGAGCTAATGGTAATCATCGTTATGAATAAATAAAAGAAGAGTAAATATGGGAGATGGGGGTAGGGGCTCAAAATGTCCTAAGATAGAATACGGTTAAGGGGAAATAATAAATGTTCGAGAACCACTGTTTTACAGGGACACACCTTCAAATATATTCTTTGAAATAATCTCTTGACGTTCTTGGACAACGCTGGTTGAGGGTCCTCTCCCCCGAAATCTCCCCTGCAACTTTTAGAGTACATCATACCTATTAATTTTTTCTCAGAATACGCCACTGGTGAAAGTAGACATTTTGAAGAATAAAAGTGCACAATAGAAAAGATTGCTGGTCAAATAATTCACTTTATAAGAGCATGGATGGAATGTCGAAATAAATGCAATCATATATAAAGTTTTTAGGTCGTAGTTGAATGCTCTAAAGATGTGCGTGAAGCTACGGGGGTGGGAAACTTTAAATGAGATTCATGGTGCAATGAACAGGTGCAATAAGCTGTGAGAGAAACGAAAGAAGCATACAAACTAAGAATTGATGTGAAGAGTGAAACAGATGAAATCAAAGAAATTAGTAAAGGATAGTAAGGAGAAAATGAGATTTAAAGAAGGAGAAAGAATGAATAATGATTTTGAAAGAAATAAGATGTTCTGGAAGTGGTTAAGAAAACAAAAAAAGGAGTGCAAGGAGATACCTATGGCATTAAAAATAAACTTGGTTAGATGATCTGGAATGAAGAACGTATAAGAGAGCGATGGAGAAAGTATGTTGAGCAAGTGTATGGTGAAAACGAAGAGAAAGTAGAATAAAATAGGAAAAATGTTATGTTGAGTGAAAGAATTAACGAGGATAAGGTGTTAAAATCTATTAAAGTGTTAAAGAATGGCAAGGCTGTGGGAGAAGATGGGATGAATTTGAAATGCTTAGGTGTGGGGGCATGGTACGGCTGCCAGATTGTGTAATTTGTTCATTGTGTGTGCTGAGAATTCAAATGTTCCAAATGACTGGAAGAATGCTGTCACTGTTCCTTTGTACAAAGTCAAAGGAAGTAAGAGTGAATGTAAGAATTATAGGACAATTAGTTTGTTGAGTCGTCCAGACAAAGTTTTTTGGAGGGTATTAATTGGGAGGATGCGTGAAAAAACTGCATAAAATATTTGGGGTGTGCAATGTGGTTTTATGCCAAGTAAAACTTGTATGGGCCAGATATTTACACATAAACAAGTTATTGGGATTATATGTAATACAGAAGAAAATGTATAGTGTCTTTGTTGAGGTGGAGAAAGCATACTATCAGGTGAGTGTGAGTGTGCTGTGAAATGTTCTTATGGAGTATTATGTAGATGGATGGTTAGTAAATGCAATTATGGCAGTTAATAATGGAAGTAAATTGTGCGTTAGTGTGGATATAGTTTTGAACGAATGGTTTGACATTGAACAAGGTGCTAGAAAAGGTTGTGTTATCTCTCGATGATTGAATAATGTATAGATGGATAAGTGTATTAAGGGATTCTTGTGAAGAAGCAGTTGGTGTTCAAATAAGCAATGCAAATGTGAGAGTGCTGTTGAGTACAAACGATGCCGTATTAATAGCTGAGAATGAAAGTGACTTGCCGAATGCATTGAATCCTTTGAATGTGGCGACAGGCAGGATGGATCTTCATATAAATGTATCCAAAATTATGGTGATTGTTTTTAATAGGGTTGGATTAGTAAATGATAGTCAACTAGTATAAATGAAAAACTTTTAGAACACGTGAATTATTTGATGTATATGAGCAGAATGTTTTGAAAAAAATAATTGATATATTGTGAAATTTACAGACGGTTGAAGGCATACCGGAGAGTAGTTTAATGTATGCGGACTATTGCAAAGAATAAAGTTGAAAGAGGCAAACATGGCAGTAAGTGTGTTAACACCAACATTATTGTATGGATGTGAAATGTGAGTTTATAGGGTTAAATATTATTATTATTATTAATATTAGCACCGCGTCTTACTACCCGTTCGGGCTATACGCACTTACGCTAATGTGTGATGGTAGGGAGATTGTGAGATGAAATGGAGGACCTACAGATTAACGTGGGATCCGAACCACGGTGGAGGCCTGGCATTCCACACATTCACAAGTTGTGATTAACACACGTCTTGTCAGAGGTGAAGGAAGGGTTTGGAGAGGGAAATACAATAGCAAGGTGAATTCAGTTGGAATGTGACTTAGAAATACATGTGGAAAAACTTGTATGCACAGAGTCACTAATGAGTGGGTGTGGAAGGCGTGAGATTTGATGGGGAATCCAATAGATCAACGTGAAAGATGTGTCTAACGTTTGTTTGGACATGTTGAGAGTATGAGTGTGGACCGAATGATGAAACAAATACCCGTATATGATGGAAGAGTTTATGGAGCAAAAGAAAGGGGTAGGTCATGTAAGATGTGGTTAAATGTTCTATAAGAATGTGTGAAAAAGAGAAACATTAAGAGTCTTAAGAATAAAAGAGCATGTGGGACTCATAGTATGGATGTTGTTAAAGTGAAGGGAGTATTCAACGGTAGGGAAGTGTAGAAAAAGTTAGTTGGGATGGGTTAAGTATAAAGTTTTTGTGTGTGTGCTGTATGCGCAGATTTTGCCTAACCTATAAAATAGCATTGTGATTATGTATGTAAGTATGTATGTATGTAGATATATATGTATGTGTGTACGTATGTATGTTATGTATGTATGTATGTATGTATGTATGTATGTATGTATGTATGTATGTATGTATGTATGTATGTATGTATGTGTGTATGTATGTGGATACTTTCAAACAAAATGTCACGGCCTTCTGATAACTAACCCACAAATAGCACCAATTTCACTATTTCCCCTCCTTAGAACCAGCTTATCAATGAAGGCTCTGGAACAGCACCGGAAGTGATAACACCAAGTGGGCTTAGGACTGCCCTCGAAAACTAGCTTTGCCTTCACTTTCAGGCAAAACCTTATCAACAAACAAATATTCTCTGGTCGCCGTAGAGAGACGGGCTTGACCTGCTTTCTTTTGTATGAGGGAATGTACAACCTCTCAAAGTTTGACTAACTTCACAACCTGATTTTTTTTTTAAAGCCACTTGTTTTTGCTACAGTTATTATTAGAGAGGTTCGTGGGATTAAATAAATGACTATGGTATCTGGTTTAAATAGTGCTTGTATATTTTAATTAGGATAATATATTGCTAACAAGACAACTACGTATTTACATGGACGATTACTGACCGGAAGTGATTGATACATTACAGTGTTGCCACTAGAATTCAAATATAACTATGTTGCCATTTTCACACGCCCCCTCAACAAGTTACTATTTGACATTGAATAGCAGTGCCCCCTTAATCTCTTACATTACATACAACATGTTTCTAAAATGTAACAAACTTTCTTTTTGCCAATGGTTTGGTAAACATATCAGCCATTTGGTCTTCAGACTATATATTTTAAAGTTATTAGACCTTCTTCTGTCTTTTGCTTAGTAAAATTGAACTTTATATCTTTATGTTTAATTCGCTTCTTGTTTTCAGGGTTGTATCCTAGGTTAGTTGCTACTTGGTTGTCTACATAGATAGCAACTAGATTAACATTAAAAATCTTAAAAAATCAATTATTTTTTCAACCAACAGGTCTCGACCACACTTTAACTTAATGCAATACACTCTGTTTCAGTAGAAGACAGACTTACAGTTTGTTGTTTCTTTGACTACCAAGTAACAATACACCCAAAAATTTTAAAAACAAAACCTGATGTGGACTTCCTATCATTTATATCAGTTCCCCAGCCATAGTCCACAAACCCACACAAAACTTCACTGCTTGAGTTGCTATTAAAGATCAATTTCAAAGGTAATGTACTTTAAAAATACCTTAACACTCTTTTAATAGCTTTACACAGTTCTTCATTTGCATAATTTTGATATCGACTTAAATATGATAGACTAGTACACAAATATGGTCGTGTTCCTATGACCGCATACATAAGACACCCTATTATTTGTCTACATTTTGACTAATAATACATCACTTGTTTCAGACTTAACAAATTGAGACTTATTTTCCATTGGTGTGGACATAGGCTTATACTCCACCATACCAAATCGTATTAATACTTGCTCTTAGTAGTTTGTTTGGCTCAGTTCAGTCACACCTCTTTCTAGATCTTGGTTAATACACATACATAAGTAGTTGGTTGACAAACCTAAATCATTCATTAAAAAAATTACTTAAATAACATGTAAATTATCAATTTCTTTTTTAGTTGCCTAATAACAAAATATCATCCACAAACAACAATAAATACACTTGGCTATCGTCCTTTATTATAGTCCTTTATTAACAAAAAATATTTTGAACCCCCAAGCGATGGCCCTTCCATTGGTCCGCACACATCCATGTGTACAAGTTCACAAGTTCGCGTTATTGACGTTTCACTTCGCTTGAATAGTAATTTATGCAATTTTACTTTTAGACAACTATCACAGTTGTTCCATCTGCTTCATACGTTATATTATTTATGCTCAATATCTTCTTCACATATTCCACATTCTGATGACCTAGATATTCATGCCACTCCCATAACCTATAGCAGCATGTTTATTTGTTGAACTAAAATATATAATATACATCTTATTATGCTAGGGCCGATTACAGACACTTTACCGCCATTTATTATTTTACACAACTGACTATCGAAAGTTATTTGATAGCCTCTGTCTATAACTTTCCTCACAGAAAATAAGTTCACCATCATTTTAGGTACATACAATAAATTGTTCAAAGTTGTTTCAATCCATTCCTCATTATTGTATGCTTTTAATTCTTCGACCATTCCATAACCCACCGCGTCCAAATTGCTTCCATCACTTATCACAATATTTTTAGTAATGGATAGTTCAGTGTATGTTGCAAATAATGCCTTTACGTGGCACATATGTTCGCTTGCCCCGGCATCGACTAACCAATTTTGGTTATTATGAAGTTGGGCATGAATGCGTTCCCTTTAGTATCATTAATTAAATTTGCACTATTGCTTCCCTTATGCCGTAATTTATTTAATCGAGCTTTACATTCATCTCGCTCGAAGTGACCCGTTTTACCACATGTGCAACGTTTTACCGCACTTTGGTAACTCTTGCTAACCAGTGCCACTGAAGTCCCTGCAGTTGCCGGTACATCATTTTCATGTTGCCGCTCCTCCTCAACGAGTAGGTGTGCTTTCAACTCATCAATGCTTTGTTTTTCCGTTGGTACAGACTCCCAGGCTGCGACAAAATGTTTGAACTTACTTGGTAACGACATTAATATCTTCATGATAAGCATGTTGCCAATTTTTTTTTCAGCTGAGCTATTTTTCCTCAGATTTCTTCGAGCTTCGCAAAAAAAAAGTTAAAACTTCATCGAGAAGAATTCCTGTTGTTCTAGGTGTAAACTGGTTTCAGACTCTTTTTCATATACCGCCATCAGTTTTGTACACATTTCCTCGGCTGATGTCGTGTTGATTACGTGCAGTATAACCTTTTCGTTCAGATGTGTTACGATAATTCCTTGAGCCTTCCCATCCTTTGAGATCCAGTCGGCGTAGTTGGTATCTGTTTCCGCTGGTTTTTGTTCACTTCGGTCGACCACGCCGTATAACCCCATTGCATGTAGTATAACTTTAATTTGGAATGTCCAGACATTCCTATTTGAGCTTCCGTCTAGCTTCGCACCCGTGTTTAAATACATTTTATTCATACTTGTTGCAATCATTTAGAATATAAAGACACTACCATATTATTTACTGGCGGACGATCAACACGCCATGTTACGCAAAAGTATTTTCCGAAACCATGTTTATCCATTCAATCCGCGCTATCTGTGACCATAACCTGTTACAGTTATTATTAGAGAGGTTCGTGGGATTAAATAAATGACTATAGTAGCTGGTTTAAATAGTGCTTGTATATTTAAATTAGGATAATATATTGCTAACAAGACGACCGCGTGCTTACATGAACGATTATTGACCGGAAGGGATTTATACATTACAGTGTTGCCACTAAAGTTCAAATATAACTATGTTGCGATTTTCATAGATTTTTGTAGACTTGAGGGGAGATTCTAACTCAAGTGTTTACTGAATTATCGTAATTAGATAATTTAGACGTTCAAGAGAGTGGTGACTTTCTGTAATTCAAAAACATACCATCTTAATTATACATGCCACTTTTATTAGCACACTACCGGCTTAGTGCCTGTCATATGAACTGCTAAGAACTCTCCAATTGTGTTCACAAGAGTGTATTTTAGCTTCAAAGAAATTTAAATTATTTTAGTATTAATTTTGAAAGCTTACATTTATGAAAATATTTTACTAGCATAGTAATGGTCTTGATCCTAGAAAGCATATGCTTCATGCCTTGAATAATCCTTACTTCGTTCAGTTAAACAAACAGTCTGATGGACAGAAAATTAAATTATCTATATGATACATATCTATTCAAAAACAAAGCCAACAATTGTTAAATACTTTTTGAAAGTATAACTACTTAAATGCTTTCAAGTAAATAATATTTTTAATTGTTGATTCTTTCAAAAATAATTAAGTGGATAGTTTTTAAGCCCGCATACTTGAGAATTTCGCCTTATATTGAGGTTAGTTTGCTGAAAATTAAATGTATGATTAAATTTACTATTTTATCAAATTTAATTGGTAAAATAGTTTAAAAGAAATTTACAAAATGGGTTTTAAGGGTTTACTAATTAGGTTGTTGTTAAAAAATAACTGAGCTCTCTACAATTTAAATCTCTTAAGACACCTTGAAGAGGCCGAAAATATATTGTTACTTGGTAAATATGTCCTGCTGGGTATATGCCATTAAGCTTAGAGTCATTTGGCTTACTTTGACTGGAGGTCAACCTTACACCAAGTATCTGCTAATCTAAATTTTAGGTTAAACTAATTGTAATTTGATTTTTGGTAAAATTAACTATATGCCCTGCTAATAAATTTTGTTCGAAGATAATTTAAGCGGTTTAGCTCTGGTCGTAAAAACTAGGGTGTTCACTCAATTACAATAGACAAGTTCTTTCATTTTCATTATTTGCAATATCTAACGTGCACGTGTTGAACCTACAGATTATATCAGTTCATAACTCAAAACCCAACTTAAATTTAGAACAGGCATACCATTCAGCCCCAGCCGCTAATTCAACACTGTGAAAGGGGAAACTCACATTTCACCAATGAAACATTTTTCAGCCATCCCAGGAATATAGCCCATGATTCTTACATCGGTAGACATACACGCTACCGAGATGAGCTAAGGTGTCGAACAACACTTAATTACCACACAGTATATGTATGTATGCATTGTTTGTTAAGGTCAAGATCATGCCAACGCCCAATAACTATTATTATGAACCCATGAAGTTTTGTCTGTTCATCACATTGATATCTATAATATAAATGGATGGACATCTGATGTTGAGATTTTCGAAATGTCATCTTCATATCATTGTGTAGGAGAGAAAGAAACATTCAGGTATCTTTTTCTCTCTTAAACACATTCAAGACATCGTTCTCTAATCTGTATGTTATATGATATACTTCAACGCATGTGATAATTAAATTGAATTAATGGGTTAGTAAAAGGTTTAAACAGCATAACTAAGTTCGAAACTTGTGAAATGATTCTTTGAGTAAGTTGAAGTATGCTAATACATACCAGAATTTTGGAAGTAATCCCGTTGTAGAAGGTCTTGTTTCGTATCAGAATCGTATTTTATAGTAGTATTTCGGTAGGATAAAAGACCTTCCAGAAAATACTTCCTACAACTGTTCTAGAAGGTCGTTTATCTTGCCAGAATACTACTATACAGGAGGCTTATGGTACCAAATAAGCCTTTGGTGAACAGTCTTCCTACCAAAATTAGGGTATAGTAATTTCCTAAAAGCCCATAACCTAAATGATCGTTTGAACGTAAGACTACCACTACAGAAAATTTGGCATTCAAACAAATCTAACCAATTTTTAGCTACCTTATTTCATTATAGTTTTAGAACTTTCATTATTATATGTTTATTTATTCATAAACCAATATACAAGCTAATAGCCAACTTTAAATATATTTTAAACTTAGCAAAATGTAAAAATATTGATGACTGTTACACATGTTAATATATCAGAATATTTTTCTAGCATTGGTACACTATTACCTGTGAAAATAAATTGTATAACTTATCCTTTAATATAAATGTTTGTATACCCAAGTGTGATATAGTACTTCACTATTTTCAAATTATAACACATTACACATGTATACACCAAAGATATGTTTTCGAACAATACTATTGAAATAAACCTTAAGCTCTGTCCCCTCAGAACCAAGCAGACGAAAAACTTGAGCATCATGCTTTGGTCCTTCACAAAGGGTGTATTTATATCCATCTAGTGTAGTATAGAGATCACTGAGTCAACCTCCTCTATATACACATACATATATACAAGGTATAATTTTACGCAGTTAAACACATTGAATAAATGTAGTTTCTAATCAAATATCACACACAAAATAAAGTTCAAATAAGATTTACCACAGCACGTCTAGTAACATACTTGTAGAGAAAATACATCCTCGGCTAATTACCACTCTCAAGATATTCTATAACATGAAAGTAGATGCCTTTAATTTAATTAAATAGTATCGGTACTTTACTAAACAAAGGTAAGAAAACAAAACAATGAGATGATTGAACTACACTCATGGCACATATAATTATAAGTAAATTGCTGGTAGATTTTGACATCGAATATACGTGAGTAGATAAGTTTTATCGTGGTTAAATTTGGTTGATCACGTCCTAACTTCGAACTTTACATTATTATGTTTTTAAATTCATCTTATTTTATATTTATCAATAATTTAATGCATATTGAACAAAATTAATTTCTTATAGAAATTTTTAAATATAAAATACTATGTGTACAAAATAAAATACGCCATTTCCTCTTTCAACAGTTCTATTCTTAAATTGTATAGTAAAGCTATATATATATTATTGTAAGTGCTCGGTGTTGCCCAGGTGATGTTAGTGCTCTTGGAAAATTTCTTTGTTATGAAGGCTGACATTTCTTCTTTGTCATAAATTTTAACAGAAAACAAATCACTACTATATTCCACAGTATAATAATAGTGATAATGAGAAATAATGAATATCTTTTTTATATCCCAAACTGGTATTAACGTGATTTTAGTCTTTAGGTTTGTATTATTTGTAAAAGTAAATATATCTTCCCCCCTACATTTTTCTTAGTACCTATGTGAAGTTCCAGATCTCTAGATTTGTTTTTCTTAGCTACCCACACTAGTTGTCACGCAGTTAAAGGCGTCAGACTTACAGAAGCTACAAAATTAAAAATACATGCTCAAAGTACAATTAGGATTACAGTATCGAAATTGTCTTAAACGCAAACTAATGTTAGCCGAACTACGCAGGTTCATGCCAAATTTCCACTTCTATGTTACTTGGTTTTTAGTTACCCAAATTGGTGATCACGATGTCTAATGCGAAAGGCAATGTATTTGATTTCATTCTTTAAAGATGGAAAAGGTTCACACACCAAATATATTTTTCGTACTAATTTTACGTAGGCCTATGTATGGTTTGAACTATCTTGGTTTGTGTGTTTTAAAGGCAGGCCTACCTGTATCATTGGTCAAAAGGTCCATGGTATGAAAATTTTACATCCTGAATTGTTTACTTAGTTCAAATACAAAGTAGAGACTCTCCATGATTTGTTTTTTTTTGTTTTGAAGTTAACCCACATCAGTAGTCATGTGGCTTAAGGTGTTAAGTTCGCAAAATATTTTAAATCAAAATAAAATATGGTAGAGGAGAACATACACTAAGATTTCCAAAAATATGCAAACCTATGATTCAGGTTGCTATTTTCATATATTTTAGAAATACCCACGTCAGTGGTAACGCAGTATAAAATATAAGGCTCGCAGTATGTAAAATTCAAAAAACCACCCGAAGGCACATTCTAAAGTTCTTCTATACACAGTACATATACGAGGTTTTCACTTTCTATAGGTTTCTTTTGGAGCAATCAACACCAATAGTCACGTGTTTTATGGCTTCAAACTTATACATGTAAATTTGAAGCCATAAAACACGTACATACATACATAAATACATATATATATATATATATATATATAAAAAGTATGGTGAATACCCTAAGGCTTCCATAAGCATGACCTGATTTCGGTTGAAAGAAGATTAGAGAAAATTCAAACTTATTTCTTTGCAGCCAACATTCATAACAGTTTACTATATTATTTGTGTTGTTTAATAGACATTGATAGTATCTATTAAAAGTGACAGCTGCAGATAGCATGACTTGAAGAATGAATATACTAAAATTCGTTTAGTAACTATCAGATACTGTTCTTCTTACCAAAATCATATTATACGTAAATAAGTGCTAAATTTGGTCGTGCCGGGCCTATTGCTTAACCTAATTACTCGCCAGATACAAATCCCCTAGACTTTTATTCATAGGGCTATCTAAAAGTGGTTATTTAGCCAACACACATTGGCAGTATTGAAATACTCAACCAACGTTTTAAGCAAGGTTGCTAACAAGCCCAAAATATGCCTTGAATTTTTGAGCGGACAAGAAACTATATTATATGACAGTTGCAGACTTGCAATTTAAGGTGCAAGGTGGCCATTTAGAGAACTTCCTGTAAATGTAAGCAGGTACACATTTATGGAAAGAAAAATTATCCATAGCTTGTAAAAAATGTTCAAATAGGATATTTGGTCTTTTTCACAGTTTTGTTGTCCAAGTCCACTCCTGAATAGGATTCCACAGACTATGGTAAATCATGTACATAGAGGATGATTCAAAAGATTAGGCAACATTTATGGAACATTTGGAGGGACTTACGTAAAACAACTTTCGAACAGGAACACATGACCTCCAAAGTCATCTTGAGTCAGGCGAGACCATTGAAGGTGTGGAATCTAATACCATTACACCAGAATAAAATTAATTTTTATATTCTCCTACTAGCTAAATTTTTTCATTTCTAGTTTCTTATAAATGTACGTACAAGGGTTACATGAGTAATCTTACAAACCAAATTAGTTATCCTGCTAGCTAAAGTTTTTACATTTGTTATTGTTATCGAAGTACAAAAATTAGATGAGCAAACTTTCAAATAAAATTTACAACATTTGTTCAAAGTGGCGTTCTCCACATTCAATTTAAGCATTTCATCTGAGAACGAAACACTGGTCGCACACTTTCAAATGCCCTAGGAATCTCATGGACCACGTCTTATTCAGAAAAAAACCTGGCCAAAAGTTGTACTATGTCATTCACTGTTATCTCGTAAACTAGGCTCTTCCCATTCCCTCAATAGTATAAATCAAGAGAGACTGGTGGACCGGCCATTAAATCGGACCCCTCTCTCGAACAGAAGCCTGGGATAAGATAAGATTCATATATTTCCACATGTTGCAAGAAAAGTTTCCTGTTGCACCCACATTTGCTGACGCGTGATAAGTAGCACATTTTGTAATAGCTACTGCACAATATCTCCCAGAAAGATTTTGTAAATGTGTCCAGTCAACCGTGGTGGCAGGAAGTAAGGTCCGATCACACTATAGATTATGACTAGACNCAGTTACGTATCTTACACTCATTACATTAATATATAATTTTATATTATTAAATACAGCACACTTTTTCATACACTTTGACCAAAATTACCACCAACTTGTGTAAACTATTTTATAAATAGATTGAATGCCGGTATAATGAAAAGGTTATGTAGCATAATATAACCTCACTAGACCCTTCTCCCCCACTTACCCCCCCACATTATTATTTTCAACACACATATTGAAGAATCATCATAGACTCTACCATAAAATATGAGTGACTATCGACATTTTTATGAGGAATAAATTAAATTTAAAAAAAATTCAAAATAAAATATAGCCTATGTTACTATTTGATAATGTAGCTTTATATTTGTGAAAGAATTTTTAAAATCGGTCCAGTAGTTTTTGAGTTTATCCATTACAAACAAAAAAAAACAAATCTTTCCTCTTTATAATATTAGTGTAAGCGTATAACCCGAACGGATAGTAAGACGCGGTGCTAAATATTATTATTAATAATATTAGTGTAGATACCCATCCATATATTCACAGCAAGCCTCACTTGTTGGTTACAAGTAATGGTAGCTGTCGCAATTGAAGAACTCATCTCTGGGGAACGATGCCTTATCCGTTACAGTAAGTACTCTGTTCAAATAGTGGGGCTCGTTCAGACAACGCTGCAAATATACTGATGTTGTATGTGGACAAGAGTAAGAATTAGGTCCATGTCTTGTGATTCAAGATTAAGCTAGCAGGAGACTAGAAAATTATGCTTATTTCAGTGGAATGGTATCAGATTCCCCACCTTCAACGGCCTTGCCTGACTCTGGCTGACTTCGGGGGACTTCGATTCCTTTGCGAAAGTTGTTCTACTCGAGTCCCTCTATACACTCCTAAGTATTTACCTAACCTTTTGAATCGTCCCCAAACTGTTGGGACCATGTTTTTAATTAGTTATTTTAACATTATATTTTACCCCCACCCCCCACCCCACCAAAAAAATTGAATACCTACGCCTAGCACAAAATAGCTATTCTGATAATATAAGAAGTCATTTAGTTTTGTAGATTTGTTTCAAAGGAGATCAAAATTGCTAATAACATTTCCGTCTGATATTGTAAGCTTCTGTAAAACGCCAAAGAAAATATTAATCAAAATATACGCAGTACTATTTTATTTTCTAATTAAAATTATCAGAAAAGGGGTGCAATATATATTAATAAAACTTAACTCTATTATATTTTTATAAACTTCATTTTATTTTGAATTTAATTTACTAGAATACTATACCCATTGATTTACAATTTTTTTATTAGATTTATAGATTTTATTTTTATTGTACCTATAGTTCCTTACTGAATTTAGGTACTTTTATTTTTCTAGTTGTTTTTCTATTTTAAATTTGGAAAAAAAACCTCTTCATCTCAAAGTGGTAAAAACAGTAAGTAAATTTCAAAAAATATTACAGTAGTATTTACTTACAATATTTTCTGTTGGCCATTATTTTATAGACGTTTAGGCCGTTAATTTTTTTAATTTTTAATTTAGATCATATTTCTTTCATTTAACTTTTCTTAGACCTTATATGAGTGAAACCTCATGTTTATACTTAAAAATTAATTATTTCTCCAAATTGAAAATGAATGATTTTTTTAAGTAAGAAACTAGGATCTATCTGAATTATTACTTTTATTGTTTCTCTCTGTAAGATTACCCGAATATAGATCGTCTTGCTAAGTGGAGTAATTAGCCTAGATTTTTTTCTGAGTCAGTCAGTCAAATAATTAGTAAATTAATGATTCCTAAATATATAAAACAGATATATTTAGTCACCCGAGAATGCAAGTGTTCTATCCCCAAAATTGTTAAATTTTAGATATTTTGTGTTTACGTTTATTTAGAATGCACATGGTTAACTTACGGTGAAATTGAGACTACTATATAATTACTTAAGAATATACAGACTTGTCATCTAGTAACATTGGTTTTATACCCAAGGTCAAACTTCAATGCTCTCTTACACAAAAGTAAATAATTGAACATAGGAACACTTGCATTCTCGGGTGACGATTTGTATTAGGCGTATCATTCTATTTTTTAAACAGGTATGCATATATTATTCAAATTTGGAATTTAAAAATAAGTTTTTCATTAATTGATGCATGGTAATACTGAAAATAAAAACATTTAAAACAAAGGTTCATTCATTAAAAAATATTGATTTATTAAAATTAACAATCCATACATTTCTTAAATTTCACTAATATATTTTATTTAAAGTTTTATTTTTTGAAAAGTTCTGACTTTCAATGGTTTGATCATAATTGGCAGTTATAAAACACGGGCTGCGTGAATAGCAATAAAAAACAGAGCTCAACATTGTTAAAATTATTTTACCTCCTCGTAAACGGTGACTAAGTGAAATATGAGTAATGTATTAAGCAGCTCGACCACGCTGGGGGTAAATATACGTTAAGTCATCGTCTAGTTAAAACAAATGAATTAGGTCATTCTCAATATTGAAGTAATGGCTATTACTTTACTTTAAAGACCACACAACAAGTTTATTACCACTTTTATTGCGTTGTGCGCTGTATATTTCTTCGAATAATTATGCTCAATGATGTTGGCATGTTGGTTCATAAATAATTCTGAATATGACTCAGAGCAGAATGTTCAATTTGATTCCCCGGGTGGATTCTGTTGCTTTTCTTTCATCCCATTTAATAATCTTAGTTAAATTATGTTGCTAGTAATTTAGCCCAAAATATAATAATTAGTTTTTTGACACACTTTAATATTGGTGATCTATTTAAAACTAATTAGTTTTCTTCATTTAATAAATTTCATACCCGCCTCGGTGGCGTAGTTGGTTAACGCTCTAGTCGTGTTGAGCTCGACTGCTGAGGATGGGGAGATCGAGGTTCGAATCTCGGTCGGGTGAACTGGGGGTAGTTTTTCATTAATGGTTTTCCACTCTCCCTCCACGCAAATGCGGGTTCACTTACTCTAATTCAACCTTCCCAATTCCTAATTCATTAGAGTAATTAGTACTTAAAGCGTATAACCCGAACGGGTAGTAAGACGTGGTGCTAATATTATTATTAGTATTATTAATATATTTCATATCACGTTTTAGTTAGCAGGATTAAACATAGATTTTTTCCCCCAAATTTACTGCTCTGCTTCAAAGGTTTTCAGCATCATGGTGTTTTAAGGGAGCTTAGATTGGTCATGTAGGCCTCAGTGGCCTTGGGGTAAAGTGATCGCCTCAGGATCAGATGTTCATGGGTTCAAACCCAGCTGGGATCCACAGATATTTCTTTAGCGATAACAATCCATAGCACAACTTCCTTCGGAGGCGAAGTTAATCCGTCGATCCCGATTGTGGCATGTAAAAAAATCCTGTAAGGTATGTGAAAATAACCTTTCATACCTAGTTAGTAGGTTTTTTCGCTCTCGCTTACAGAAAAAAAATCCCGTGGAGGAAGAGTGGAAAACCATTTAGGAAAAATCCACCACCAGTTCACCCAACTGAGATTCGAACCTCGATATCCCCATCCTCAGCAGTCTAGTTCAACACGAAACTAGCGCGTTAGATAAGTTAAGTACGCCACCAAGGCGGGTAGTTAGTTGTTAAAGGTATAAACCGATATTCAAAAATAGGGCTTTATTCACTCATCAACATGTTTGCTTTTATTTTGAATTCCGAATGTTTCCAATTCCAGACAAATTCCCTGGGAATTAATGTTATTCTTCTTCCAGGCGAGTTCTAATGCATTTTATATTCATTACCCACGTTGATAAATACACGGTGGCCTGGCGGTGTAGGGTTAAGGTGTCAGACTTCTGTGCTGGCGGCCGGGGTTCAATCCTCGGTCCCGGCACAGATTTATCTGATTGCCAAACCCTTCCTTCACCTCTGACAAGACACCTTGTGAATGTGAGGAATGCCAGGCCTCCACCATGGTTCGGATTCCACGTTAAACTGTAGGTCCTTCCATTTCATCTCACAATCACCCTAACATTACACATTAGCGTAAGTGCGTATAACCCGAACGGGTAGTAAGACGCGGTGCTAATAATAATAATAATAATAATAATAAATACACAATTAAATAAATAAACAAACTATACCCCTAACGGGTAATAAGATGCGGTGCTAGATAAACAACAACTATAAGTAATGTAAATTGCCACTAAACTTAACGTATTTTATTTGTATAAGTCGATCGTGACCCAAAAAGGTTGCTTACTTCTACTTTGCAGTGTCTCCCTCAGTCATGAGTGGACATTGGTTGAAACAATACTCAAACTTTCAGTCTCAACGAACAATAGTTAATATCATTACAATAATAACAAAACGTGATGAATATATCATAGTGGCTCATGGAGATTACTTTGGTTTTCTAGATTATTATTTATCTGATTTGTGGCCACCAATTTGGCTTTAGAGGTCCAAACTTAACAAAAGCAAAAACGAATGTGTCCTTGATCCACTGTTTCATATAGGTTAAATGATCCAATTTGTAATCATGTGACCTGCACCACTCGACGCGTGTGCTAGACGTCAATCTCGTCTAGATTGGTCTATCAGCAATGGTGAAGTTGGTGTTCAAATCTCGGCTGGCTATACTGAAACTGTTTTATAAAATTAGTTTTTCACTATCTACTGATATGCGGGTGCATTTCCTTTAAATTCAGCTTTCCTCATTCCTAGCCCCAAAAGTGAAGGTCAATGCAGATTGCCCCAACATGTGTGCAAACAGATTTGCTGCCATGGTTTTGGGCTATCTGCTACAAAAACAAATAAATGGTACGGTGCACCACACAGACTTTCTCACACCTCTACCTAAAAATTGATATATTTATTTAGATTTCTAAGATATATTGTTGAATAAACATACTAAGAAAAGAGGTATATATCTGTCCACCAAAGAGCATAACAATCTATTTTCTATGGATTTTTTTTTTAATTTTAAAATTACTACAATTTTACAATGCTATGTTATTTCGTATATGAAATAGTGGCGGGAATTAGACAGACATATGTTATCGCGAAAACAACCTTTTCTCTTTCGGGGGTCGACTTTTATCAAAATATCGATCTCGATTTTTTGACGATCAAAATAGTTTTCTATCCTAGGGGTCGATAGGAAGTAAAAGGGGAGCTTGTAAAACAATATTTTGAGATACATTAAAAAGTCACTTAAAATGTTACTAGCGAAGCAGAAATAAAATCCACCATCGAATTTATATTAAATTTTGAGTACCCAATAGATTTTAGCTTTGAATATAGTTTTAATATTAATTTTATTTCTATTCCTGCCACAAATTGAAAATTAAAATATATATAATGGATAAAATTAGTTTAGATTTTTTTATATATTTCAAAATCTTGCATCGATACTTTGTAAAATGTTTATATCATTCTTTGATAGGTGAATATGAGTTACAAGAACAGTGATTATACGTCAAATACATTCTTACATCAGTTTGGACAAATGATTATACAATTATTAGCCTCTCAAAATATTTAACACGCTTAATCAAGTTAATAGATACCTAAACCGCCTCGGTGGCCACATGGCCTAAGGCACTATTTTCAAACTAGAATCGACTGCCAATGATGGAGAGATCGTGGTTCGAACCCGGTCGAGTGTACTGAGGGTGATTTTCCTAAATGGCTTCTCACTCTCTCCACGCAAATGGGGGTACACTTACTCTAAATTCAACCTTATTCATCTATAACCCATTAGCGTGATTAATACATAAAGCGTATAGCTCGAAGTGTTAGTAAGACGTGGTACTAAAAAATATATACCTCACTAAATTTACATTTAGCCTATATAATATTCATATTTTTGAGCGTTGCCCAAATATTTAAATATTACTTATTTTTCAAAACTTTTTTCTTGCCTTGAGTCCACTTTTTAATTGAACTCCAATTAAATAGTTTATTCATTATTTTACTAGTCCCTTTATTCTATAAGTTTAATTATTAATATACTGACTTAAATTTGAAAATAAATAATTAGTTTTTTCAAATTTGTTTACATTTTGGTACGCGTAGTACCAAAATATGTTTCAAACCAGTTAGTGTGTTGGTTGTAGACGAGTACAAATTCAGTTTGACGCATGGAATAGAAAAACATATACACATTTTTGTCAGCCTATGGGTTGACTTTTATTTGTTTGGGCTGCTACTAAAGAACCTCTAAACTATTTGTTAGGATGGCCACCTTGAATCACATTTATTCACCCTGTCATAGAAAATAAAGTATCCCAGCTTAGAGTAAAGCACACTGGAATGCACCAAACTCTGCTTGTGTTGAATATTATTGATTAGAATCTATGCTCTAGTGTGGAGTTTCGATACAGACAAACACCAAACACTTGCAAAACTTGCAAACCTAGTTTGTTTCCGCGAGAGAATCGTAAGTGGTACCAAACCACAAACCTTTTATACCCTTAGTGCACCTTCATACCTCACTTAGCAGTGGTTCTGAGGAGCACGTTCGTTTGCAAACACTGGAGATAAAGTGGAGGTTTCACACACAGCCACATAAAAGTGGCCATTTCTCCGGTTTGAGTAGTTGGTTTCGCCGCTAGTGGCGGCCACAAATATTGGCGCTGTTAAGTGGCCTCGTCTGAAGGTGCCCTTTGTTTGACTTCAAATCCAGGATTGGGTCCTTGGCTAAAGTGTATTCGACCCTGAGTCTAGTCAATACACCAGATTTAAATTGTTTACAGCTTTATTTTTCTCCTTTATTATTTTGCCTATTGCAAACATTCTTACACCCAAATTCTCTATCAGTTATAAGCTATGGCTTACATGTTAATTTGTAAGTATTTTTTTGGATCATATATTAAACAAAAAACATGGCTTATGCTATATTCTATAGAGTATTAATCATATATGATTCAAATTAGGCACAAGATTTGGAAAGGAGTTAAGATATACAATTAAAGAATAGGTGATGTGTGTGGCTAGCTTTCCAAAAATCTTAAAGTATAAACAAAATATCAGGTGACCTGGTGGTCTAGGGGTAAGGTGTTGGACTTCCGTGCTGGGGTCCAGGGCTCAATCCTCGGTTCCAGCACAGATTTAGTGATTACCAAACCTTCCCCTCACCTCTAACAAGATGTGTATTAATCACAACTTGTGAATGTGGAGAATGCCAGGCCTCCACCATGGTTCGGATTCCACGTTAAACTGTAGGCCCTCCATTTCATCTCACAATCACCCTACCATTACACATTAGAGTAAGTGCGCATAACCCTAACGGCACCGCGCCAATAATAATAGTAATAATAATAATAATAATAAACACCTTGAAGGACATGTGTTCAAAGTTTATTCTATTTACTTCTTAGAAAGGAAATTTTATTTGGTTTTCGAAAATATAAAAATACTACTCAACCTTTTATACTTCTTCTGGTAAAACTTTGGGAGTGAAAACGGTTGTTTAATATTAGTGGCGATAAGAATACTAACACTCATCAAAATGAAATGAAGATTTGTGAAATTTTTGGCATAAGATTCTTAAGATAGTAGCATACTTTTTTTTTCACATGCTTCATACTATTTTGTTATATATATTCATATTAATAAAACTAAAAATATTACTTTGTATATTTCTTTCATAAAAACTGACCAAAATATATTATTATTATTATTATTATTATTATTATTATTATTATTATCACCGCGTCTTACTACCCGTTCGGGTTATACACACTTACGTTAATGTGTAATGGTAGGGTGATTGTGAGATGAAATGGAGGACCTAGAGTTTAACGTGGAATCCGAACCACGGTGGAGGCCTGGCATTCCCCACATTCAAAAGATGTCTTGTCAGAGGTGAAGGAGGGGTTTGGCAATCAGATAAATCTGTGTCGGGACCGAGGGTTGAACCCCGGCCGGCAGCACCGAAGTCTGACACCTTACCCCTAGACCGCCAGGTCACCAGTACCAACATATACAAGGACTTTTAACAGGCCAGTGAGAATGAGTACAAGCATAGCCCAACTACATTACAAATAAATTGTGCAGCAGATCTTGTACCTACTATGGCTATCGGCATGTTTACATTAGTGGTGTAGGGATACAGAAGAAGGGGTTTAAAGGATATGCACACTTCGTTAACCCTGAAGGGTAACATAGGCCAACTTACATTTCAGAGTTTCACTTTGATGTAGATTACAAGTTAGATCACCTGCTGGTGAGTGATGCATATAAATTAAAGTGTTTTTTTTTAATATATGAGATTACTCAATGAAGTTTTATAATTAATTTGAATAAAAGGAAACCATTAATATGTACAGTATTTATATTATAATTTAGTATGGACTTAAATAAATGTTGTAAAAACTTCTCTGATGACTAGTGGTAAAGTGATAAATAAAATAATTATGTTATATATACATGATTAGCTAATTTAAAGTTGTTGACATAAGTATAAATTTAAAGTAACTCTCTAAGTTTAGTATTTCTTTTATGGAAGGAATATTATTACAGACCCTTTAAAATATTTTATTTGTGTATACAACGTCCACGAGGGTGGGACTTAAGAGAAGTTATTTATATACTTTAATTTAAAATTATGAAATTTATTGAAGTAACCATGAATGTCAATATGATTAGAAAAAATGTGACTTGTGCAAATATGAAGTATATGAGTAATAACAATAAAAACATAGTTATTAGATCAATAAATTTAGAAACGCACATTTCTTTTATGAAAATAGAAGTAAAAGTGTTATTGATAACACCACTCATTCTTATAGGCTAGATTTAGTGCTCCAGATATATGGAGAGAGACTCTCACCCACTAAAAATAATGTGCAAACATACCCTTTTTGGAGTCTAGGAGAGGTACTGTGCCTACATCAATCACTTGTTATTATTATTGTTATAGCTACGTTATAAAGACGCGATGACATTGATATAATTACCTACTTACTCTATGTTATTAGGAACTAAAAGTTCATTGTTTCACTTATAAAAGTACGCCATATACCCTTATCCTGAGCTAGTTCTGTCTCGTTCCCCCTCATTACACCTTAGCTCTTTCAGGTTCATTATAATGTTATCAGGTGACCTGGCGGTCTAGGGGTAAGGTGTCAGACTTCTATGCTGGCGGCCGAGGTTCAATCCTCGGTCCCGGCAAAGATTTATCTGATTACCAAACCCTTCCTTCACCTCTGACAAGACATATTGTGAGTATGGGGAATGCCAGGCCTCCACCGTGGTTCGGATCCCACGTTGAACTGTAGGTCCTTCATTTCATCTCACAATCACCCTACCATTACACATTAGAGTAAGTGCGTATAGCCCGAACGGGTAGTAAGACGCGGTGCTAATAATAATAATAATAATCTAATGTTATTCTCTCATCTGCGTATAAGTCTTTCCAATGGTATCTTCCCACTGGGTTGACCAGTCAACACCCTGAGCACGGTTTTAGATTTTTCAATTTGCGTTGCATATCCTGCCCAACCTAATCTGCATGGTTTTACTATCCTAATATAGTATTGTCGACCTCGGTGGTCTTGGTGTAAAGTTCTTACCTCAGGACCCGCTGTTTGTGGGCTAAGACCCAGCTGAGTTTGGCAGATTTTCCTTGAGAGATAAAAATCAGTAGCATAACTTCCTTCAGAGAGTAAGTAAAGCCGTTGGTCCCCAAGTTGATTGTAGCATGTAAGAGAACCCTGGAAGGTATGAAAAAATACTTTTCCTGGCAAATGGGTAGGCCCTTTAGCTCTCGCTATTGGAAGCTCTTGTTTACTGATATAATCAGCTACTTCAGAAAGTGCACGTTAAATGCCTTAGATAATTGAAAATGAAAAAAAAAACATAGTCTTGTGATGAATACAGGGTATGTTACTCATTATTATGTAACTTCCTCCACTCTCAAGTGTCTTCATCACATTTTGGACGTACCTTGTTTTCGAACACTCTCAATCTATTTTCGTTATGTAGAGTAAGTAAGATGCCATGTTTCACGCCCATAAATAACAACCAGTAAAACTATTGTTTTGTATATTCCGAGTTTTACTCTTACATTCCTTGAAAGCAGGCGAGATATTAATAACTTACATAACTAGTAATAGCATGCATTTCCCAACTGTATTATTAACATAATTTCCACTCTATTACCGTTATTACTAGTTAAAATTGTTCCTAAAAAAATTGAACTCATTAACAATGTCAAATTATTATGTTGTTGGCGGTAAACGTTAAATTATTGTCCTCATTCTGTGTTCTATGTGTGATCATATATGCTTACATAATCTTTTCAGCGTTCACGTCTAAACCTAAAAGTACATTTAAAAAAAATTTCGAACCATTATGTGTTTCGAAAGTATCTAGTTACTGATAAGATACATCCAACCCTTACCCTGCCACGCGTATCTGTCAAATATACCATAATTAGCTTGACAATTGTTTCGGGTCTCCCTAACTTAGCTAAAATTTCAATTTTTTTTCTTTTAATTGAATCATAGGCCTTTGTAAAATCTATATATAATTGATATACCGTAATGTAGTGTTGCCAATTTTCCTAATATTTGCCAAATACTAAAAATCTGATCCGTTGTTGATCTTGTTCATCAAAATCCACATTGATGATCCCCTTTATTATTTCATACGAATATGACGTCAATCTCATTAAAATTACAATCTTTTATAGTTTGGCAATTAAGGTCGATTAAAATTAGATCTAGCATCAAATTCTGGACTTTATGAATCAAAAAATAAAAAATTGTTGCTAGCATGAGTTGTCAAAGCTTTTGACATAGATATAAAGTTGAACTATCATTCACTCAAAATTTGTAGATATGATACATTCTACTTTATCTAACTTAAAATCAAATGGTTCGTGCTAAATTTGGAGAGATACAATTAAATATTTTCTACACTTCAACTTAAGGATTAGAACTTACTTAAAACGTGACTTTCTAAATAGTGACGGAACTTTGTAGCTTGTCTAGGCAGCCAATAAATCAATTAAACTGTTATCTAGCATCATGCATGCCTTAAAAGCTTACTTAATATATGAATACGATCTGTTGTTTTGTTTTACGCTATTTCAACAGCTACACGGGACTTGCGGCCGTGGGACTTGCAATCGGTGGGATTTGCGGCTGTCAAAAATAATGTTGTTGGATGTGTGTCCATCACACACATATTTGTAAAACTAGTCACGTTTCAATACGGATTATATTGTGACCTAACCCCATCATTATCCCACACAAATAACACACAGAGTTAAGCACAAGAGAGTTATAAATTTATTTCACAATAACACGATACAGCTCAATAAGGGAGCGGAACATAAGAGTAAAAGCACTAAGCAAGGACATAAGCCAGATGGGCAACAGGACACATGGATTACCTCCAAGGCCATATAGGCACCAAAATAATAACAAATAACAGACGACCCCTTATATATTTTGACGTCCAAAATGGCGTCATCAGATAATGACAATAACACTAATAAATGGGCCTCCTATCCCACTATAAAAATGTATTTAATTAATTAAAGGCGAAGAGCCAGCACATGCTCTGGCATCAAACATAAGGTGAGTAAAGATCACAAGTACCTAACCTAAGCAACGGTAGAAGCATTATAATAATACCTGACATAATATAAAGTTCAAAATTCTGGAATACTAAATAACCTAACGTTTTAACAATAGACGGAGTGCCCTCCGTAGATATATGCACAGGGTGGCCCGCATCCCCACATTTAATCAGCATAAATATACATAGATATAAGCAAAGAGACGATAATAAACTATACTAGCTTTAATCACTAACAAAGTGTTCACACAAGAATTATCCTCTCTGCCGGCCCGCGGCCCCACATTTAACCAACCTCTAAATGAAAACCAGGTGTTAAAAATATACTATCTGAACACTAAACAAATACTCTAAATAGGTCCTGGCTACATGAAATGAAGCTAACATATCGTGGTTTTTTCTGGTAAGTAACAACAGAGCAGTAAACTTTCCGTGATGCGGAAATTAAACGTAAAAAATAAATATAAACAGAATGCTTCTCCCCAAGTTAGCATTGCCTTATGGGCAAAGAGCAAATACCTGATCATAGTAAATATAATCCGTAAATATTTTGTACTGAAGTTCAAGACATTAAATTTTGAAAGATCAATATTTTAATACCAAAGTGAATTTTGAAAAGAGTGACGAACCTACTTAATAGATTGGCTTATCACCTTGTAAGACCAGAGTATAATGCGTAACAATACTCTGGACACTAACCATTATATACCCTACGGTAATCATGTGTTCTCAGTGTTTGGAGAGATA
>CABFVX010003622.1:0-31630 GCA_902151425.1 Timema shepardi | reverse complement strand
ACAATACCCTGGACACTAACCATTTAATACCCTTCGGTAATCCTGTGTTTTCAGGGTTTGGAGAGATAGGGGGGGGGGGGAGTTTCCAGAATAGCCTCGATAGTCCACGAGCATCGGTCACGAGCACAAATATAGTCCATAGAAGTTTTAGAACATGCCCGCCGGCGCGCGCACAGCTCACGCTCAGCGAAGTTCACTTATTTGCTTGTTCACTTGTTTGAAGGGGAGGGTAGGCTCTCCCAACACGGCCAGCAGCGAGCCTCGAACTCGGGCTCAGTCGAATGTGGATTTTGTAGTGGAGAGCACCTCGGGTTTATTGTAGACTAGTCGGAACGAGTCAACTGGGGCTGGCTAGGTGAGTGATACAACTTCTTCTGTGTCATGTTGTAACAAGGTTACAATATTTTGGAACGTTATTTCAAGCTGGGACCTAAAATTGGACCATGGCAATGCACTTATATTCGAAATGTATCATTTTGATGTTTTCATTCCCCCTAACTTAAACTAACATAACCTAACTAACATAGTTTAACCTAAACTTACCTAAACTAACGAACGAAGTTTAACAGGGAATCCAAACCACGTGTGGAGGCCTGGCATTCCACACATTCACAAGTTGTGATTAATACACGTCTTGTCAGAGGTGAAGGAAGGGTTTGGCAATCAGATAATTCTGTTTCGGGACCGAGGATTGAACCCCGGACCACCAACACAGTTCTAGATAATAAAAGTGTTTGAATTCAAATACCCTAAATATACAGATTAGTGAATGATTTTTAATAGAAGCAATAACATGTATTTCACAATATTCCTATTTATATTTCATTAACAATAATTAAATGAATATTTAGTTATATACGTCATTATCTTTCAATTCTATTAAGAGTAGTCAGTAGATCCAGAGATACTTAAGGAAAGATCGATGTCTCATTATGTAATATTTTCTCAATTTACCATTTTGGCTAAAGGTTACGGTAAAGGTGTATTTAGCTTTGAATGACAGGAAATGTGTCCAACTAAGAGGGGGAGTACTTAGAAATGAGAATAATCCTATCTGTTCAAGAAATTTAAGCTAAATACCAAGAAATTAATTGAAGGGTGTTATTCTTAATATTAAAACTGTTAACGAGGTTGTAGACTGGTCTGTTTATACTGAAAGTAAAGAAAGGGGGGACGGTCACAAATTGTACAAATTGCCACAAATTTAAAAGAAAGGTCATGGGGTCAACAGGAAATTTCAAAAAAGTTAAAACAATAAATTGTTAGCTCCAGAAAAAATTTCAAAATTACGGAGAAACCTTAAAATAGGTGTGGACCTTTCTTTGGAGGTCTCTTGTGGCTAAACGGTAAGACCTATAAAAACGTATCTAGAATTAAATTAGTTTACATCCACTTGTAAAGAAAAGTCACTGGGGGCTTGGGGGAGGAGCCCACAGCGAACAAAGCGAGTAGTGGTCCAAGGCCCCTTGGAAATTAACAGTACGTATTAACGTTATCATTCTTACATACATACACACATAATATATTGGATTGGATTTCATGGTAAAATACAAACAAATTTGTCTAGACTTTTAAAAACATTTTTTGTTCATTGCTATTATTATCAAATTAATCTAATAAATAAGGATAAAAAGGTTGGTTCAGAGGAACTACACACACACTAGCATGACGATATAATGGGAAAATAACATGTAGCTAGTCATCATTGATTCATCCAGCTGTAATTAAAACCAATTCTTCCCAACAACGGTGATGAGGTCCAACGCTAGACAAAATCTTAAGACGATTGGGCCACTAGTGCAGGTATTTAATGTTTACGATTGGTAATATTATACACACACAATTGATGTATGTTCTATTTGAGATACTAAATAGCTTATCACTGCAAAATTGTAATATTAAAAATAAAAAACTTTTATTTGAAATATATATATTTTATAAAACCAATAATTTCTGAGATATTGGCAAGTATATTAATACAATTTTGTGAGCTTTAGTTGTGAATAGATAATACTTAAGTTTTAACGCCATAATCCTCTAATGCCATAGAGGAAGTACATATTAGTAAGTCTCTCAAAAAGGTTATGTTCTTTTTCTTTTAACCTATTAGGTGAAATGTTACCTCTGACAAGATATCTTGTGAATGTGGGGAATGCCAGGCCTCCACCGTGGTTCGGATCCCACGTTAAACTGTAGGTCCTCCATTTCATCTCACAATCACCCTACCATTCCACATTAGCGTAAGTGCGTATAACCCGAACGGGTAGTAAGACGCGGTGCTAATAATAATAATAATAATAATAATAATAGGTGAAATGTTCGTACAACAAACCCCTAATAAAATGTTGAAAATTTTAACCGGGAGTCGAAATTTTAATACAAAGTGTTCATCGTAGAAGAGCCAATACTGATTATTTTATTGGTCCAAATATACAAATGAGGACTTTAATTCTTTACATATAAAATTTAAAACCGGAAGTCAAAAAAGTTTTACGTAAGTATATTGCAATCTGTGCTCGGGTTTGCTAGTGCATATTATTTCGTTTCACATATAATACGAGTTTTGAGTAAATATCTCCATTTTTGAACAATGGAGCGAGATAGTCTGGGTGGAATTCCGTACCATTTATTTTAAAATACACCGAGGTGAACAAATTGATATATTCCTAAGTACCGTACAGTTCAAAATTTCAGATTTCTAGGATTCTTATATTGTTATATGTCAACCCCATATTCCAGATATATTCCGTCTGGAAAAATAAATATAAAAGATTGTTACAAACTTTGATTAGTAATTTATTTTCGACACTTGGTTTTGAAAAGTCACTCTTAATGGGTTTTTTGAATTTAATAACCTCAGTAATATCGTTTTATAGAGATTTAAATATATATTTCCTTATACTTATTTTAAACATTGTTATTATTATATTATTAACTATCTGTAAGTGTCCAGATGAGGTTAGTGTTCTTGTAAAAATTAATTTGGATTTGAGCTTGAAATGTATCACCATGGAGAAATTTTATGATTAAATTCAAATTTCACAAACGATTAGTTAATACATCCAATAGAACTCAGTGAAGAACATTATCAGACCATTATTATTTTGAGGTAGGTACTGTACGTACATAAAGTGAACTTTTTGTGTTGGCTGGTTACGTTACTACAGGTGTGGGTAACTCAAAAAACAAGAAACAAAGATAGTTGAAACTAGATTATACACTTAAATAAACTTTAGGATGTGCATATAGTGGTGGATTTTGTTTTAATTTTAGATTTTATTGAAGGATTTGTGCCTCCTTAGACTGCGTGACCATTGGCAATTATAAGTCAAGACCCGATATATATATATATATATATATCGGGTCATGACTTATAATTTTTATTTGACAAATACAAACTTTTTTTTCTGCTAATGTGAACGTGAGGCAACCCACCAAACTATAAAAATGGGAAATTGTATACAATATCTAGTAATATATATTTGTATTTAAGGTTAAATCTTATTCTGGTACTTATTTTTATAAATTTAAATTTAATATTTTTTCCCTTGGTAACCAAGTTTGACAGAAAACAAATATATACTAAAGCCAGCAGTAGACTACATTGTGTATATTATAGATAATAACTGATTTTAACGAGGTTTCAAAAGTCAGTCTCACAATATATGTACATACAATTTCAAAAATATGTGCCTGATAAGCACAACTTTAGGTTACCCTAAACACGCATTACATTTTCATATTTTTAGGTTTTTTGGGTTTGGCGCTATAGTTTTTACAAACACCGATATTTACTCTTTTTTTTACATCCATTACTATTTCCGGCCTGTGGCCCGGGTCAGTTTTTATTAAAGTCATATATTTTTCACTATCGGCCGGCTAGGCTTGTCGTAGCTTCATATAACTTTTAATCTAACTTAAGACCATGACAGCCACAACATCCAGAACCGACCATTAATTCATCACTGTGAAAAAGTAAACCTATAGTTCATCAATATTTTTTACCCGCCTCAGTGGCGTAGTTGGCTAACGCGCCTGTCGTGTTGAGCTCGACTGCTGAGGACGGGGAGATCGAGGTTCGAATCTCGGTCGGGTGAACTGAGGGTGGTTTTAACTAAATGGTTTTCAACTCTCCCTCCACGCAAGTGCGGGTTCACTTCCTTTAATTAAATCTTCTCAATTCCTAATCCATTAGAGTAATTAGTACTTAAAGCGTATAACCCGAACGGGTAGTAAGATGCGGTGCTAATTATTAATATTAATTAATTTTTTTTCCATGCTTGTAAACAAGACTGGAACCCTTAGCTCAGTAGACAGACATACTACCGACTGGGCTAAGGTATCGGATACCGATATACACATTATTAATAATATGAGAACTCTTGATCTTTTATTTTTATCTTTTATTCTAAAATATTTTGTAACAATTTATGTTATCAGACATATACAATTTTAATAACCTGTTTCAGTGGTCGAATGTTCTAAGATATCACTCTTGTGTTGGACTGGCCTGCTGAAGACAAGGATATCGGGGTTCAAATCCCAGTCAGCTCTACTGAGGGTAGTTTTTCCTTAATGTTTTCCCACTCTCCATGCACAAATTTGGTTACATTACCTCTAAAATGCCACATTCCTCATTCCAACTCCAGTAGAATAATTATTATATATGCGTGTAACCTGTGCAGGTAGTAAGACGCAGGGATTTTTCAAAAAATACTATCTAGTATAAGATTTTCGGATGTTAAATTTTTAAATAAATGCACATTCGTTTTAGGGAAGAGACACAACGGGTAAATAATCTACACCTGCTAATTCACCTGGTTGAGGATGGAATCAGGTGATGAATAACTCTAAAGAGTGACCTGGCGGTCTAGGGGTAAGGTGTCAGACTTCTGTGCTGGCGGCCGGGGTTCAATCCTCGGTCCCGGCACAGATTTATCTGATTACCGAACCCTTCCTTCACCTCTGACAAGACATCTTGTGAATGTGGGGAATGCCAGGCCCCCACCGTGGTTCGGATTCCACGTTAAACTGTAGGTCCTTCCATTTCATCTCACAGTCACCCTACCATTACACATTAGCGTAAGTGCGTATAACCCGAACGGGTAGTAAGACGCGGTACTAATAATAATACTAATAATAATAATAACTCTAAAGTAAGAGTCAACTACAGTACTCGTGTAGCTCTGTCAATCTTAGTCATATTTTTCTGAAATTCACCTGAACAATTAAATTAGCTGCACGCGGAAAGAACCACCAGTCTAGTTTGGGATGGTTTGTATGTAAAAGGGGGTTCGGGATTTGAATCCCGTCCTAGTTTACAAAGGTGTTTTTCATTAATTGTTTCCCACTCTTCTTTCATAAATATGTGGGTACACTTCGTCATATTATATAAATTATACCTTCCTCATTCTTACTCTAATAGTGAATGTCTTCTGGACTGTCTGGGTGGAGTTTTTTACTATTAGTTAATTATTAAGCAGTTTTCACAATTATGTCAACATCACATTGGACAAATATTAATAATTTAGTTTTTCTCTTCTTTTTTGAAATGGACTGATTTTAAAGGAAGCTGAGCACTGAATTTAAATAACATGGGTACACAAAGAGAAGTGCGCTGTAACCCTAGTGCTAGAACATCCCTATAAAACTATATGGAGAGTGGACTTGAAGAAAACAACCGGCTTACTAGAAGGGAAAAAAATCTATTTTTCTACCACGTTCCATGAGAAGCCATTGAACTGAAGAGAAAAAAAAAGCTTGTTTTTTTTTCATAAAAGAAAAGTTTTGGAAACAAATGTATTTGTCTACCACGTTCATGATTTGGTTGGATCTGGCTTTGTTGTAATCTCTTTGTATTGGTTTGCTTATCAACACTTCAATAAATACTTTTATTATGATAGATTTTCTGTCAATTTTATTTATTTGATTTTTAGTTGAAACACTGTAATAATATATATTATAAAAATAAGTGTATCTCTTTTATTTTAGCACCGAGACTTACTAACCATTCGGGTTATGCGCTTAAATTTGGCTATTAAAGAGTATTATCATTTAGAAATACTAACAAAGAAAACATATATATATATATATATATATTAACAAATAACAATTACAATATGACTTTTATTTTAAGTTTTTGACAATTGTTATAAATCTTTTCCTTCATTTAAAACAGACTCTATATTAAATTTTTGCGATAACATTAGAAGTACACATCTAAAATGACATGCTGATTTTCCAAAAGAAGCGGGATAAGAATATACATGCTTTTAAAAGTAAGAGTTTATAAAAAATGATGTTTCAAGCTCTTTTCCACACTTTCTAAGATGTTCGCTTGCTAGAGTCATTTGTTGGACAGTAAACGTGGGTTTTAAATGTAAGCAAGAAAGATTTAGGGGCATTTATTGCATGGTAATTTACTTAGTGTATCCCTATGTCATCAAATGCGTTGTCAACTTTATCTGTTGTTCGTTAAAAAATTTGATTGTTTTCTTTATTGCGATCAACATTAGAATTTTTAAAGGATTAATGGATTTTGGATAAGTTTACTCCACACTTAAATCCTTCCTCACATTCCGTCATCTCGAGCTTACATTTTTACTTTCTCGGAAAATGTGATCGTCAAAAAAATTGAACTGAAGATTTCGATGAAGGCCGACGTTTCTAAAAGTGGTTTTCGCGTAACCGTGTCTCTGTATCTCAAACTAGAGCCAAAACCATTTTACCGATAGGTCTAGAACTTAAAGTATCTAGGGTTTTTATAAGATTTCCCCTAAGGCTTTTTGATATTAGGAATCTAATCCTAAAACTAAGGGGTAGTTTACTGAAGGGCAAAAAGAGATAAAGAAAACAGATTTCCTAGAAATCCACTCTAACGATTTTGATTTAATTTTGTATATATACATTGTATAACACTACAATCAAAATGACAACTGTTTTTCTCCATGAAAATGAATTTAAGGGAACTATAGAGAAGCAAAACTGTCCAATCTTTATCATATCTTTGCAAATATTTGAGATATGAAATAACTTATTATTGTAAAGTCATAGTGCTATTAAAAATAAAAATATTCTAATCGGAAACATATTTTAATATAATCAATAGTTTCTGATCTCTGGACAAACATACACATCTTTTTATGGAGCACTTTTAAATATGAAATTTCGGCTATGCACTTTGTAATGATATTGGTTTGGATCCCTCTAAAATATGTAAAAAGTCATGGATGAAGGTAATTTTTCTTTAAAGTAACATGTAGAGTATCCTTTTATGATTCATCCATGAAAAAACACGCGCTTTTCAGAAATAATGTGAAAGGATTATACCATTAAAAATATATATTTTTTTATACATATTTCCTGTTAAAGGAACAACTCCGCAGTATTTGGTAAAGGACGCCAATTCCCTATACCAATAAGAAGCTAGCCTTCACAACACCTGTCGCCAGGACTCTTTCTATTAGTTGGATTTTACACTGTTGGCAAGGGAAGCAAGAGGCAAGGGGTATGTCATATATAAACTGCTTGTGCATATGGTTAAGAGCACAATAGGACGCACCCAGGCACAAACATACGAAACTAAGACAAATAGACGAAGCAGGAGCTCGCACAAAATATACAAATAAACCACAAATACACAAAAATAGCAGTTTATCACAAAACGCACTGACACAAGCATTTAATTTGAGTATATATCAGTAATTAACAGATGTCATTTGAATAAACTGTGTGTGACACAACAGCCATCAATAGTTCTCTTTCTTTCATTTAATAAATATACCTATTTAATTAGTGCTCGACCACGGAGCAATTAACAGCTAGTTAAACGGTATCTATTCCGTATAGTGATGATAGGTGCTCGACTACGGAGCTATAGACAACCGAAATATGATCACAGCATTATTATATCAGGAATAAATCCGTAGTGTTTTAACTTTGAAGGACAGATGTGGTCTTTTTTTCTCAGTGTTTCTGTAACAGTGTATATTCATTTAAAATCGTTGGTTGAATATTTCTGCAACAATTTATATTATAATTTTTTTCACAGATCTTACGTATTTTTTTAGTAAATGTATATATTTTAAAATAAAAGATATAATGTCCGAGTGGTACACCGTGCCATTTAGTTCATATGGACCATCATTTTGACAAAAAAACCAAAGGTAAAAAAACATAAGCTTCATACTTTTTATTTTACTCTATTATCTTAGTATTAGCACCGCGTCGTACTACACGTTCGGGTTATACGCATACTCTATTATCATTATTTTTAAAACTCAGTTATCAGTAAATTACCCATTAGTAATCTTTCTTCAGGAAAAAAAACTACACTATTTTACAAATAACATAAAACTATCTTTAGATATACATTTTAAACAGAATCTTTGTGTAGGTATATTGATCTCACTCGGCAGGCTATATTATTATTATTATTATTATTATTATTAGCACAGCGTCTTACTACCCATTCGGGTTATACGCACTTACGCTAATGTGTAATGGTAGGGTGATTGTGAGATGAAATGGAGGACCTACAGTTTAACGTGGAATCCGAACCACGGTGGAGGCCTGGCATTCCCCACATTCACAAGATGTATTGTCAGAGGTGAAGGAAGGGTTTGGTAATCAGATAAATCTGTGCCGGGACCGAGGATTGAACCCCGGCCGCCAGCACATAAGTCTGACACCTTACCCCTAGACCGCCAGGTCACCGACGGAAGCTATAGCTCCTAGTAAAAACACTTCAGGTTTATGTTCATTCCATTTTATTTATTTGAGGTATTTAACGAGCGCCTTCTGAACACACAAGTATTTACACGAGTAAGTGTGGAAGGGTCTACCAATTTTGCCAGGAAAGTTATTTTCAAATACCTTCCAGGGTGTTTTTAAATGACACAATTAACATGAAACGGCTGGGCTTACATCCCCTTCGAAGGAAGTTATGCTATGGATTTTTCTCGCTCAAGAAAAATTATTCAACTCCAGCTGGGTTTGAACCGATGAACATCGGGTCCTGAGGTGAGAACTTTACCCCAAGACCTCAACCATATTAAGTTGTTTGTCTTGCTTTGGCGTAATATTAAGAGTAAAGATATACTCGAATATAATTTTTTTTAAACAATTTTGGGCCATATAAATACAATCACAAAATTCTCTTTACCTTGTACAAGATTAGAAAAATCTCTCTTTATACTTATAATATATTTTGTACTATATCAAATAATTAGTTTGCAAATCTACCCAAGATATTGATTTTTTTTTAAACTGAACTTTACAAAAAAAAAATTCATTGCAACATAAGTCTCTCCCTGTGATCCATATTACCCAGTCATGTAGGAACCTATTTTGTTTATGACAAATAAGTTATATTTTTCTCTAAAGTCTAGAGTGTAGGAGGTATGCTGCATATGAAAAGCACCGAGTCACGTTAATCAAAATGGCCACCACTTAATATATGTGAATAGGAACTCGAAAGTTTATTGCCGCACTTACAAAAGTACACCACCTATCTCTATCTTGTGCCAGTTCTATCCAGTCCACTTCATTACACCCTAACCCTATCTTGTGCCAGTTCTATCCAGTCCTCCTCTCTACATCCCATCTCGTTTAAGTTTAAGTTCTGATGTTATCCTCCAATCTGCGTCTAGGTCTTCCCAATGGACTCTTCCCATTGGGTTTTCCCGTCAGGGCCCTGATTATAATAACCATACTTTTAAAATATACATATGTAAGGTGGTGCCTGGTGAGGGGAAGTAAATGACACTCCCCGCCTTTCCCCAACCCACAAATATATTTGATTTAAAGGAAAATTCCTTCAATATAGAATGTAATTGGTTAATTTATTTAAAAGATATACTTATTCGATTTCAGTTAACTCACACATACCTTGTTGTTATTATTATTAGCAGCACCGCGTCTTACTACCCGTTCGTGGTTATACGCACTTACACTAATGTGTAATGGTAGGGTGATTGTGAGATGAAATGGAGGACCTACAGTTTAACGTGGGATCCAAACCGTGGTGGAGGCCTGGCATTCCACACATTCACAAGATGTCTTGTCAGAGGTGAAGGAAGGGTTTGGTAATCAGATAAATCTGTGCCGGGACCAAGGATTGAACCCCGGACCCCCAACACAGAAGTCTGACACCTTACCCATAGACTACCAGGTCACACATACCTTGTTAAACCTTATTAAAAATATTGGACACTGCTTCATCTATGCAGACAATATTACTGCAATCATAAGTTATTTTTGTAAAAAGGGTATTACTTTTAGTTCTCTACGTCATCTTTAAACATACTTGAGAAACAATGTGTTTCAAATAGGGATTATTGCGGGGCTGGCTCATACACATTAATAGGCCTACATTTTTCAAAAGAGTCAAATTTATGACAATATTCGAAATAGTTAATACAATTAGTTATTGAAACAGTCCGATACCTTAGTTCAGTCTACACCATTTCTGTCTACTGAGATAAGGGTCCCGGGTTCGATTGCCGGAATGGCTGAAAAATCTATAATTGTAGACATTTGGGTTTAACCTTTCACAGTGAAGAATTAATGGTCGTGGACTGGATGCTGTGCCTGTCCTAGCCTTAATTTATATTATAAGGCATATGAATCAATGACAGGCCTAGCCAGCCAGCAGTGGAAAATATATATTTTACTAAAAAATTAACCCAGGCCACAGGTTGGAAACAGTAATGGATGTAAAGTATTTAATAAAAAAAATTAATTAGGTAAATCCTTGGTAAAGTCAATATTCATTTAAATTATGTACTTTTATTTTGTTTACATGGTTAAACCAAAATGAGAATGATATACAAATATTTTGTAAGACTTTCAGATAATCTGTTTTCTGTAAAATATAAGACCTGCTTTAGTAATCGGTAGTCGAATAGTCAAAATATTTACTGTGTATTAACACGAGTAGTTGGGGCGGCGTTTGGGACCACCACATCCGCCAACGGGTCAAAACGCTTCATCCCGGTGATGTAATCATTGCGTATTATCTCGCAACACTACCCCCTGGGTTTTCCCTAGTGACAGGTGGCAGTATATTTCCTTCTGACTTGAATTTCCCCTCTGGTTATTTCCATGACGACATGGTGTTAACGACCTGTTGTCCTCCTTCAATGTCGCAATGGTTTATTGCTGGTTTTCTATGTGGCAATGGCTTTTCCCTGATATGTGGCACCAGTTTGGCGGCTCAAGAAGACATGAATAGATCGTGACCTTGAATGATGTCGCAACCCTCCCCGTCAATGGGTTTTCCCTGATGACTGGCACCAGTTTGGCGGCTCGACAAGACAGAAATAGAACACAACCTTGAATGATGTCGCAACCCTCCCCGTCTGTGTGGCATTGTGTTTTTCTTGATGACTGGCACGAGTTTGGTGGTTCAACAAGACAGAAATAGAACACGACCTTGAATGATGTCGTAACCCTCCCCATCTGTGTGGCAATGTGTTTTCCCTGATGACTGGCACCAGTTTGGCGGCTTGACAAGACAGAAATAGAACACGACCTTGAATGATGTCGCAACCCTTCCCATATGTGTGGCAATGTGTTTTCCCTGATTTCAAATTGCAATATATAGTTAGATCTGTGTTTGCGATTGTCATCACACTCCATCAAGGACACTTGCAGGTTCTTAGTTTTCTCTCTTATGAGGACTTCTCTTTGAATCCTTTAATTCTCTATTATTGTTCATTGATATATTTAAAAATAATTAAAGGATTGAAACCAAATTTGCACATACATTGTCCCCACGAATCTACGATTTCTGTTGTTATGTGTCGGAGAAAGAATTATTTTTGGTCATCGTTTGAACTCAAACATTTCATCCTTTACTTAACTATCTTGGAATCCGCTTCGCTGGCTGCATGATCCAAGGCGTCTCTCTCACAATAGACTTGACTTGCGATATTGTGGAGATCAAGGTTCAAATTCCGATAAGGTGTGCTGAGGTTTTACACTCTCTCTCACTGAAATGCATGTACAATTCCTGTAAATTTCAAACTTTCTCATCCTTAACCCCTTGAGAATTTAGCACATAAGCGTATAACCCGATCGGGTAGTAAGACGCGTTGTTATAAATATTTTCCTGAAGAGGAGACTTGATATTACTTGGCTACCCTAACATTATGTGATAACAATGATACATACTTACAAGGTAGGATTTAATAAATATCTTACAAACAAGAGGGCCAAAGTTCTACAACATGATAGTTCTATATTTGAACCAACTTAGTAGAGGCATCATGATACAGATTTGAGATTATTATTGTTAAACTTTTAGAGTTGTAGCAAACTGATAAAAATGTTTTTGACCTCAAATATCCCTATTGGAAAGATACAAGTTAATCTCTAGTATACTAAAAAAATGCCAACACCATTTGAATATTAACCAACATGGTAATTCTGTCAAAGAGGTAGTTGGGCAGATACGTGAGTCATGAACCTCTTAATGATATAGCACACTTTACAAGGCTAATTAATTTGGTAAAACAAGGTGTACATAAATTATAAAGCCCTTAAAGAGTTCATTAGCTTAATGAAGTATTGACTGAACTATATTAGCCTACTAAATACATTACAAATTTCTTGAGTTGTGGTTTTTTATTTACCGCACACCATTTTGGAATAGCCCTTAAAATATCCAGTTTATTAAGGCTTATAATAAATTTAGGACATCCAATGTTTTATTGGCGTATTAGAAGATGAAAATAATGAGTAATTAAATAATTAAAAATATAGTCTCAGTTGCAGTTTTATAAATATAATAATGATAATAATAGATGTTAGATGACAAGTAGAGTTATCTAGTTTGTTCCAAGCTTGTTATGCCGACAGTAAAAGAACGAGCATGGAACACCAGCCTCAACTGGGCTCCATGTTGATAACGTGTTGCCTATCATAACATTTTGGTGGCGACCATGCAAATATGATCTCATCCACTGTATACTGCCTGGAGTGAAATTAAAGAATACATGCAATTTTGCTAATAGAATATTAAAATCCACGTTATTAAAAGCTTTTGAAAAATCCAATAATGTAAGAAGTGTTAACTCGCGCCTATCCATGGCTAGTGTAATGTCGTATGTGGCATTTATCAACGTGGTACATGTACTATGATGTGATCTGAATCCTGATTGATAGGCAGTTAACAAATTATGTTTGTTAATGTGTCGGTAAATTTGTTGATGCACTAGGAATTCTAATGCCTTAGAAAGGGACGGAAGTATACTTATAGGTCTAAAGTCATGTAAATCTTTTTCTAGTCCTTTCTTAGTTACTGGCTTAATAAGTGCGAGTTTCCAAAGTGCGGGATACTGCCCGGTCATGAGTAAGAAAATAAATAAGTCAGTTATTGCTGATATAACATTTCTTAAAATTGTTTGTATTAGCAATATTGAAAGTTTGTCTATACCCTGTGCTTTTGATTTTATTCTCATTATTGATTTGTATACCTCACGATGGCTCAAATGTGCAAAGTAGAAAGTAGTCATCATTATAGTCATTAATCATTATTATAACTCCTTGCATTAGAGGCATAAATGTCGTTTATAGTTTGTATTCTAACTATCTTGTTAGTTAAATTAGGAATGAGAAGAAACTCTTCATTGAGTTTATTGGGACTGATGTGCATATGATTGCTTTTGGGTAGTGTATGTCCCACTCCCATCCTCCGCAGTTCCCTCCATAGTTTTTTGAGTGCTGGGCTAGTATTTGAGAGTGAAAGGAAAAAGTCAATTTTAGCTTTCCTAATGGCCTGGATACATTTTTTACGTAGGCGTTTATACTCCTCAAAATTTATCTTGTCTGTAAGTGGCTTGATTTTCGATTCTAGTTTTAATTTCGCATATGCTTGGTCACGACTCAACAATAACCTAATGTCGTTAGTAATCCAAGGCACAGGTGGTCTACTAACAGGTCGAGTTTTTACTGGTGCATGTTTATCGTACAAGTCAAGGATCATATTATTAAAAAGATGTAACCTGTCATAAATTTTTAATTTAGTGTTGATCAGGTACCAGGGCATGGATTGAGTGTCAGCATTCAGTTTGTCTGGATCAATGGATTTAATGTCACGATATGTGATGACCTTAGGTACGATTTTAACCATAAGCATTGAGTAAGAAAGGTAAACAAGATCATGATGCGAGATTCCGGGGACCGCGACTTGTCCAGAAGAGATCACTTTAATAGAGTTTGAAGTATATATATGATAAATCCACGTATGTGAAGTTGCGGTATGATGTGCTGCGTTTAAGTGACATGGCGTCATAATGTATGAAGAAAATAAAGTCAGTAATTGCGAGGTTTCATTGTTGCTACAAATCAAGTCCACGTTAAAATCACCCATTACAATTATATGTTCATATTTGTGCGTGTGCTCAGTCAAGGTGGTCTCAAAGGCAGTAAATTGACCAACTCGATGTGGCCGGTACACTACAGATAACATAAGCCTTTGTTGTGAATTGTTTATTTCAACGATAATATATTCAGGCATCTGTGATGCAGATAGTACTTTATATTTAATATCATGTATGACATATTTACTAAATCCATAAATAATTAAAGGGTTGGGGCAAAATATAATATTACTCATTTCACTAAATAAATGGTACGGTGCACCAAATATTTTCTATTTTATCTTAAAATATAAACATATATTAAAACTAGTAAGATTTTGTGAAAAATAATAATTTTTTTTTTTGCAAAAAACACTCCATCAAATGCCTGAATAAAGAATTTAATCAAATTCATTGGAGTGGATGTTGATAAACTACCCTTAATTTTAGTGTTAGATATCTAATTCAGAAAACCCCTTGGGTAAACATAATAAAAACCCTAGCTACCCTAAATAGCCTGATCGGTAAAATGTTTTGCTTTATATTGCTATGGAAACAGACAGAAGGCATCACATAAACAATGTTTTTGTTTCACGGGCTCATGTAACTTCGGCATTTATCAAATCTCAAGCTCGATTTTTTGACGATAACATTATCTCTCTCTCCGTGGGGTCGAGAGAAAATAAAAATGTGTTGGTAGTCACTTCTGGTAGCTTACCTCTTGAGCTACAAGTAGTTTTTATAGTCAGCCAAGGCCTTGAGGATATTTAATATCGTCAAAAAATTATTTTTATAGCAAGATATCAGGATTTCATAGAAGTTTATTTAGTTAATATAATCCATCTAAATTTATGAGGGCTATCACAATTTTGCACCGATTCCATCAAATATATTTTGAACCTGATGTATAAGGTTTGGAAAAATATTTCAATTTTATTATTTAGCTAATGGTGTAAGATAATTTGTAAAGTGGATGCGTGGATTTCGGACCGCACCAGGTGACACCATCAAAGGGGGTGACACCAAAGTGACTGTCTATACAAATTTTATGTTGAGTAACTTATTATTAAAAAAAATCTGTGGTTAACTATAACCATAACAAATATTTTTCGTAAGTACAGCTTGCATGTACTGTATCAATGCAGAACAATTCAATGCTAATTTACTTTTTAAACCTTCTAATGAGCATGTGAGTATTGTTTATTACCCAATTATAACAATAACACTTCAGATTTCGTCTGCACGTGCTAAAACCACACGGTGTTTTTTTTATTGCTGCTGGTGTATTTAAAGTCACTGATTTTGTCAAATTTTCTAGTATTTTATTTATAATATTGTGAGTATATTGCAATATGTATTTGCCTACAACCTATTCATTATTTGGGCCACTATTGATTATGTAAACCTAATTCATGTATCTAATATAAAGGTTAAAATTGGTCGAGCTAAAATTAACATAATTTTTATGTAGTTCTTAAACGTTTTTACTTTGAATTCTATTGTTTTCATACCGAATTTTCACTTTAACCACATGAAACTATAAAGATGTAAATATACTTCAGTTATGCATAGTATATTGTAATTTAAAGGTGTCATTTTAATTTTGCAAGTTTTTTATGTCATTACTATTGCCATTACCTTCAATGATAAACGGGAATTACTATTTACGAGTAGCATTAGTACAAAAAACATTACTAAGATTTCTGTGTGGTCTGGTACGAGAGGAGATCCATGGGTGTGACACCATGAGTTACCGCACTGGGTGATAACCGACCCTAGTTACGCCAATGCCTAGAGAGTATAATAATAATAATAATATTTAGCACCGCGTCTTACTACCCGTTCGGATTATACGCTTTAAGTACTAATTACTCTAATGGATTAGGAATTGGGAAGGTTGAATTAGAGGAAATGAACCCGCATTTGCGTGGAGGGAGAGTGGAAAACCATTTGAGGAAAAACCACCCCCAGTTCACCCGACCGAGATTCGAACCTCGATCTCTCCGTCCTCAGCAGTCGAGCTCAACACGACAAGCGCATTAGCCAACTACGCCACCGAGGCGGGTCTAGAGAGTATAAAGCTAGTTGTTTACAGAACACAGGATTGACTTTATTATCTAATGTTGATCTATTAAACCTAATGGTATATATTTAAATGTATAACCCTATTTAAACATGCACATTTGGGGGACTAACTCTATTTTAACTTAATTCATAATATTTGTTTTCTTTGTAACTTTTGCCTACTATTATTATAATCCATTAAGTAAAAAAACTCAAAAATTAATGCATCCAACTAATCAAAAGTAGTATATAAATGCAGTTGTAATATTACGTTTATCATTTATGGCTTTACTTAGACTTAACATAAAGTAAAACCAACTTTTGTCAAATAATCTGTTTTATCATTTTCTTGGAGATAATTGATATTCTGGACTCCTTGAAAGTGTATGAATTATTTAGGGAATCGGCTATTTTGTATTTACTAGTAGTTAGATTAAAAAGTCTATTTAATTAGAACAGTTTGGATAGTGATGATTATTTATTTTAATTATTTTCATATATTTATTGTATAGTAAGTATTTTAACATTAATTTTATCTGGTTCAAAAATCCCCCTAAGCCATCAAATAACCGTAGTTTCTCTACCTTTCAAGGTTGAAAACACATTTGGATCTATCAAGGTATGTTGTTTGAATTTGTCTAAACCGTTTAGTGACACTTGTTTCAGACAACCAAAACCCGTGTTAAAAAGCGCACTGCTACGGGGTGGGGTTTTTTTATATAATTTTCCCACTCCTAGCCAACAGAAAGCATATTTCAGCCCGCCAGGGCGCCATTGTATATCTATGTGAATTATGTTATATGTTCAATGTCGTGTGTGTTGTCGAGAGCCCCTCGGGGCTGGTGTTAACTGTTTGTTCCTATATGTTTCTCGTGTTTTTATTCATGTTTATAGATATATGTTTAAGTAAAATATATAAAACCTAACAAACAAACAAAAAGAGCACCGCTGGGCACACTGGTGCAAACGTCAATATCTTATAATCTGGTTTGCCGGTGAATGTGTTCGATACCTGGAAAGTTGTTTTGGGCTGTCCACGCAAATGCGAGAGAGAATAGTTCCGTTAATTCTATCTTCCTCATCCTTATCCATTATTGTAAATATGTGAATAGCACATACAAGTAGTGGAGTGAAAAATAAGTAAAAAAAAAACTCTTTTAACAAATATATAAATAGCAGTTAAGCTATACAAGGCTATAGGCTAACAACCGGTTTTTTTTCCGGGAACACTATTTCTAAATAATAATAATAATATTTATCACCGAGTCTTACTACCCGTTCGGGTTATACGCTTTAAGTACTAATTACGCTAATGGATTAGGAATTAGTAAGGGTGAATTAGAGGAAGTGAACCCGTATTTTCGTGGAAGGAGAGTGGAAAACCATTTAGGAAAAGCCACCCCCAGTTCACCCGACCGAGATTCGAACCTCGATCTCTCCGTCCTCAGCAGTCGAGCTCAACACGACTAGCGGGTTAGCCAACTACCCACCGAGGCGGGTACTATTTCTAAAGAAAAAGTATATTACCATTTTAATTTAATCGTATGAAATGACTTTTTGTTTTTAAAATACAAATTGTATTCTTTACGCACTACTCGTCTAATTAATTACTATAGGTAGAGTCTGTTTTAGTCAATTTTGTTTAGCTCAATATAGATAATGTTTTTTAAATTAATTTTTTAAGAAAACTTTATCCTTTTGATTAAAATAAATCAATATAAAAATACTCCATAGCGTCAGCCAACACGTGAGCTATAATGACCGGGTGGTTGCTGCATGTTGGCGAAGATAGTGCCAACATTTTCGGATAGAGGGTTTCATGTGGCCAGCACAATCAACCCTCCTGCTGTTAATCGCAGCTTCTCAAACCAGAATCGCTAATTATTTATTAAAGTAGTTCCTCAACTAGCCTCAAGAGGCTGAGTTGACCCCGTTCCAGACCTAATGCTTCACAGAAAGGTTTGGGGTTCGAAACTTGGACTTCTGAATCTGTAGCCAGGAGCTCTAACCACTATATCACAGAGGCGGCAAAAAAACAAATATATATATATATATATAATCTATATTTTCTTGTGTTTGATGAATACAAATAATTTTCTTTTTTCTCCCCCCTCACTCATTCTTCTCCCCCTTCACTGAACTATATCTGATACCTTAATCCAGGAGCCATTTCCTAATATCGAAATGTGCTGCACACTCCTATGTGGTATCAACGTTCTGTGCTAAGTTCTTCAGCATTTTTTATTTTAGCTCCACGTTTTACCACTCTTTCAAGTTGTATGCATTCGTACAAATTTCGTTAATGTGTCACAGATGAGGAAGGTTAAATATACATGAATTGCACCCGTATTTGAGTAGAGTAAAAGTGTAAAAGGATTTAGGAAAAACATTCTCATTACACTTGACCAGGACCCGAACTCCGATCTCTCCATCATCGGCAGTCCAGTATACTGTGAGAGTGATGGATACTCCATTTTGGAAAAAATCCCCCCAATACTTCCAGTCATTATGATACCATGACTTAACAAGTTTATTGTTGTCCTTTCTTATGTTGTGATTTATTATCCTTATTAATTTCTACTCTCATCAATGTTTAAAATTTTACAAAATTGTTAAAAATATTATTCTAAATAAAAATTTGCTCAAACAGTGCTTGTGGACATAGTTAACAATTAATTTATAGTTATTTTAATAATATTAAATATTAATATGTATCTTTATATACTATATAATTATTGTTGTGGCTTTGTGAAAGAAATGTCACATTTTTCTTCTTTTAATTATTATTATTACTAAGATTTCACTACATCATTAGTGTCATCAAATCATTATCCGCCCACATACTTATTTATAATAGGCAGTAAATTTAATGAACTAAAAGTTTAAGAGTAATGGAGGATGATGTATCTTGTTATTGAAAAATGTTAAATGTAGTTCATAATTACAGCAGACTCTTCATTAACGGCTTAACTGTAGCAGGCTAAACCTTTGTCGATAGAAGGTTTAGGCTCTATCCGGTTGGTCGTTGAAGTCGATGTGACACCTAATGAAATAAACTAGGATATAGGCCTACTTACTATGCTTTTTAACAGTGAAGGTGACATTTCATATGTACGAAAGGTACAGTACACTCAGGCCACCCCCATTAGTGTATTGAAAATTAATGGATTTTTTAAAATATTTAGAAATTATTCGTTTCTACATAAAAACAATAAGCTCTTCTTAAGAGAAGCTTCTGATAGAGTGATTGTGTTATTTCAGAATTCCTTTCACGAGAATCATTTTTCTTTATTAAATATTCGCTACATAAAAGTATTACTTTTTTTTTCTAAATAACTAATGCTATTCACAAGCTACTTTAATTGAAAAAGAAATTGACCTAGGATAGATTAATAGCGATTGTGAAACTAAGTTAAAGTTTAATAATTTATTTTAACATTTCTAAAACTCTTTATATCCATTTACATTAGGTTCTGTAGTGTAATATATTTTAGGTAATATTATTTATGTATATTTAAAATCTTTTGTTTACTGGCTACGCAGAAGTTTAAAATAAATAAGCCTACTTCCATGTTGACGAATACTAAATCCAATTCATTGATAAGTTAACAGGAAGGAATTGTACCAGAGCTCATATATAGTGAGGGATTAGAAGGAGGGGGGGACTTAGAAACACAATTGTGAGGGGTAAAACCTCATTGCCCTATCGATTTCCTGGCCATGCCGGTGTGTGCATTGTTTGAGACTGCGCAGTGAATGACAAAGGCACCAAACTAACTTACACTATATCAGGGGTAATAGGCCAAAGAGATTATATTAATATTGACGCTAGCTTACTATGAAAACGTTGCCCGGCTGTAATCCAAATGAATGAATGCCTTTTTATAGTTTGGGATTCAGTTGTCTATGGGTAATGTAAGTACCTGCAAATGGCTCTATTCATCTCATTATGGTTTGGGGAAAATGGTGGTTAGTGAAGGAAGAAACTGTAATTGAAAGGGATGTAAATGCAGGATTGACCAGCACATACCTATGGATTATGATCTTTGTTTCACTATCAATATAACCATCTACAAGTCTCCTTTGGCCGATGTGGAATATTGTGTGTGTGTTTTGCAAAAAAAAACAAAAAAAAACGTGATTTGAAACTTTGATAAACTTCCGGACATGTGACGTAAATGTGGTTTGACTAAAACAGTTTTATTACATTTTATTTCACAATGAGAACTGTGTAATATCCTCTTTTCCCATTCAATAATGTCCAATTATACTATATCTCACAACACTTACCTCCCAGCTTATCACTTAACAGCAACACAGTATATCAAAGCGATGCAATCAAAATTGATTCACTTTTAAATGATGTTACCTGTTTAATGCAGGTTTTACTAAAATTCTGGATTCTTTGTATAGATTATGGAAAATAGGTCTAGATTATAACTTTCCTATACACAAACTGTGTGGTAGGAGTAATCTAAATTCTTACTGTGGATCATTTTTTTATACCCAAAGTTACTAACAGTTTTATATGAGGGTGATGGTCTGAAAAAAAGTATTAGCGTTAAGTGTATAGGTAACCGTTAAAGTGTAAAATTCCTTTATTTTATAAAATAATTAGGTATTTGATCAATTACCTCACTGGTCTAGTTAAAGTATGAAATAAATACACTTTTACTAGCTACTATATTCATAAATTAACTGATGACATGTAATTAAAGCTTAAAATAAATATTATTAATGATATTTATTGAAGAATTTGGGTGTTACACTACTGCCAGGCTACCTCTAGTGAAATAGGCATTTAAAAACGCAAAACTATGAAATGAAGTTATAGGTTATAAAGTAAATAATAATAAAAAACGGAATCTTTCAAAAAATTTCATTATTTTAGTAATAATTATTTATAAGACCTGCTACACTGACATTCGGAATTTCATTGAAGCAGTCTATTGAATGTTACACTAATGTTAGGCAAATTCAACTAAAATTAGACACGCCAAAACAACAAAATATGAAATGAAGTACCTAATAACATTAATAAGACCAATAAATTATAAAAATGGATTATTAAAAAAAAATATTTCTATTATTAAATAATGTATTATAACGGTTACTAGAATGGCACTTAGAATTGAATTGTACAATATTTTTGAAGTATTGTCACACTGTTTTTTGGCATGAATTTTTTTTAATCATTAACTAGTACCGGTACTTTTAATAGTAGCAACAGATCCGAGTGATGTCTTGATATTGTGTACTTAACCAGTTTTAATTATTTTTTTGTTCAAACGCACTGAGCTGGAACCGAGAATTCAGCTGCTTGGTTCTACCATTTCTTTTTCCAAACCTAAAAATTCTTCATTGGTTTTTTACAATATAGGCCTAATATCTCAAATTAATCTGGTATCTCCTCTTCCTCTGTCAACTTCAGGTACTGGAATACGGAATTTAGTGCATACAGAGGCCTCAGAATGAGATTTATCTTACATTAATCTCATTTTCTTAGCTTGACCTTCCAAACATTCTTTATCTTCTTGGATCAAGCAATTCATTGAACCCCTTCTTTATGATTTGGTTTCGAATTTGTTATTAAGACATAGTAATTTAATGCATCTCTGTTGGATTTGTTGAAGGAAATTTATGGTTTTGGTCTTTTTCATGCTTCAGGTGTCTTCTGTCACCTGACATTTGCATGCATAACTAAACCCGTAGTTCTTGGAGAAGCATAGATTATATCTTCAAATATTAGGATACTATAACGCAATTCTCACTAAAAAGAAATATAATAGACTATGTTAAAATATGTGCTTGAAGATATGATTATTATAAAAATTTATTTTTTAAATTAAGCAAATGCGTGGTCAAAGTGTTTTCGAAGAAACGTTTCAGGATCTCGCATATAAAGGGTTATAGGAGCCTATAAAAGCTATGGCCAAAGGCTATAGTCTATTGATAAAACTTGGAGACAAGCCCTCCACAAACACACAGCCCCTTCTATCTAGTTGAGAAAATCTTGTGAGAGTCAAATGATCTTGGAAACTAAAGATAAAATTGATCATCAGCACTCTGTTGGGTGTGGTATAATCAATGTTAAAAACCCTTTGTGAAATCTTAGGTTGTAGTCAGCCATAGCTTTAAAACGTAAGCATTGCTCTTAACGAATTCCATCATGAAGTTTTCAATTCATAAGGACTCAAGGATATAGAGACATGGGGGATATGACATTTTTTCCTGCTGACATTCAGATTACATCTGTTGGGAGGACGCTTCAGTCAGCGGATTTAAGCGAATCAACCTAACTTCCACCTAAGAGTTCTAACAGCGTTTAACATTTTTCAATGACATAAAAGAGATGGGGCTGAAACTCTTTATCTCTTTAATGCTTTATATAAGACTGAATAACTTAATAAAATTTGGGTGGCTTAAAACCTGTTCTCAGACCGTGCGTGAAATAGCTAACCAATAGATTACTGCCAATTTTGTTTGTTCACTAAAATTGGGTTTCAATTTTTTACCATCAGCCAATCGGTAAGATAAACGTCTACACGTGAACTCTATTAATAAAAATACATATTGGTGAATAGTGTCTAGAGCTATGCACATAATAGGTCTAATAACCATTATTTTCTCAATTTGTCTATGCATAGAAGTACAATTACCATATATATTTTAGATTATGTTTAATATTTCCTTGAAATTCAAAGCAACCCCACTACACGGTCAGGTGTCACACTCGCAACAGACTGAATTGCCGATGACGGGGAAATAGGGTTTTAATTATGGTCGGATATAAGGAAGGTGGTTTTTCCTATAAAGTTTTCCATCCTCCATCCAAGCAAACGGTGGTACACTTCCTTTAAATTCAACCTTTCTAATCCCTACAACTTAAGTGTAATTAGTACATATGCATATAGCCCGAACGGGTAGTAAGACGTGCTGCTAAAAGAAAAAAACACCATCCGACTCGTTATCTCAGTGGGCCCATGTTTGAAGCCAAGAAAGAGATTTATCATTGATAAAATTGAGGCCATGATGAATCAACGGCCAGGAGAATGTTTGCTTTATCAGGATCTAGAGTTAGGCTAGTTTGAGAGCCATGTGCTGATGTAATCTTTAGGTCTAGATGAAAATATTTGCAGTGTACAAGAGCCCCCATGTGTACATTTAGACGAATAATAGTGATCTAGAGTAATTTTATTTGATTGGGGATGATGTCCCATTTGTTGCAAACATTTTATGCGCTGTATTTTGAATGTCACTAAATAAATAGCGCTTTGTAGTGACAGCTACTTAATTTTTTAAATACTTCTCCCCGTGGGGAAAGATCGCTGCCCCTTTGAGATACACTGATTGTAGTACTACAGCTTGGTGTTAATGACAACCTCTTATCAGGGGAATTCCCACCACTCAGTACCTATCATCTTTCCCACTTACATGTAGTTTGTAGGTTTTGCAACCTATCTGGGGCTCCCCCCTCCAAGTTTGAATTTACATATCTTAATGGTAGCATGTTATTTAGGTAACACCACTATATTTGAGCAGATAAGATACAAAAGTGTGATTCTACTTTGAATGACAGCTAAGTTTCTGTTCAGAACTTAGCCTTTGATTAAATTACAATCAGATATGATCTAAAACGTTCACTTTACAAATTCACATTTAATTTCCTGCTGGGAAACCCCAACAAAATCAATCAGCTATAATGTATCGGAGATCTATCTACCTCTTCATTGTCCAGCAAAATAGTTTTAACACGCGATTTAAAATCTCTTCATTTTTTAAAACAAACTACAATGGTTACCTATAATATTAATTTCCAACAAAAAACTATTTAATAATAAATGCATCTAATGTCCTCTATTCGTACCCCAGTAAATGGCCTTTCAGTTGTAATTTCTACTCTTCTTACCTCTTTCTTATTGTATTTATGAAATAAAGTGCATCTAGAGGGTGAATGACATCTTTTCTGCCATGTTTTGGGGACATTATTAATGCTACCAACAAAATGCAAATAACCTTTAGTTTATTTGTCTACAAATTTGAACTTTATCAGTGATTTTTGAAACTATTTAGCAAATGTTTTAAACCATATGGTACCAACACTAACTTTATAAACTAAGAAAGATAGAAAAAATCATAAATATTAAAATCTGTTCACAAACACAATGTTGTAACACAAATAATTTTAATTAACAGCACGAATGATGTTACCTAAGTTTTATATAATACTATAACTATAATATTATATTATTAAAATACCATAGTATATTTTGTTCCAAACTACAATATTATAAATGTAATTTCTTCCGACACACGGTATATTCTTCTTATGGTTAAGAAGGAGCTTTACAGTTGAAGGGGCAACCCGCAACTCACATTTCACCCATTATATGAAAAAACTATTTTCATGCATTTTCTATTTAATATTCCATTGGAGATAGGTTACTTTACCTCCATTCTATTCTTATCAAACCCCCATTAAGTATGACTGGTAGGGTTACGGTTAGTTGCTGGTGTTATAAAGTGTGTCAGTAGGAAAAATAGTAGAAAAAAAAAGAGAGGCAACCTGAAGCATGGAAACTAAATATTGCCGAAAAACAACGTCATGTTTCTAAACATTTACCCAAGATGACACAATGCAGTCATGATCCAGGTAAAAAATCAATGTTTAAATGCAATAGTTTGAGCATGCAAGATATTAGGAAGTTCCATCAAGCATTTTATGCACCCGCAGACAAAATAAAACATAATAATTTCCTGTTGAAATACGTTTCTAATGAAACACCCACTAGATCTACAACTGGCCGTAAGCCTAATTAAAATAAGCCTAGAAAAAATAGGGTGTCTACTAACAAATATTATGTACCAAGATTCCGAAAAGAGACCGGAAAACACACTGTTCAAGTTTGCCAAAAGAAATTCTTTGATATTATTATTGTATCAAGAAGCCGGATTCAGCGTATAAGCCGAGAAAATTTGTTAACAGGTGAGAGACCACAAGATAACAGAGGTGGAAACATACATACAGTAAGATTTTTAGAAAAACTCCATTCTATACTAATTTTATTTAGTCACTGCAACCTCTAGAGTCCCATTACTGCAGAGAAAAGGGTCGCAATAGGCAATAACTTTCCATTGACTTTTAGATTTAAAAAAAATACTGTCCAAGTAAAACGAACTAGCTCCATCTGAGCTAAAAGTTAAGTATGAGTACTTTAGAAACATATTTCAGACCAAATATAACATAAGTTTTAAGAGCCCAGCTATTGATGTCTGTTCAGTTTGTTTGCAGCTCAAAGGTAAGCTCCAAAAGTCTCAGGGAAATAAAAAAGTACAGTTGATGACATAAATGAGAATTCACACTCTGTGGGCTAGTGCATTCTATGAAAGTCTAAGAAAAAAAAAATACGAGAGAATCATAAAGTTTTCATTTGACTGCCAAAAGAAACTACCATTACCTAAGCTACCAGACCAAAGTAATTATTATTCACGTCAGGTTCACCAATATAATTTTACCATATGTGAAGGCTCTTCTAAGGACCTTCATAATAAGAGTAATACATTCATCTACATTTGGACAGAATCAGATAACAGCCGAGGTTCTAACAAAATTTTTTATGCTTTACATCATCGCCTAATGAATACGGCATTTGATCATGTTGAATAGCTTGAGCTTTGTGCAGACGGGGCTGCTGGCCTAAACAAGAATTATAAATTGATAGGCATGCTTTGCAAAGTTCTTGTGGATGTCCTACCGCATAATGTGTCAAGAAAAACTGTATACTTTCTCGTGACGGGTCTTTCTTATATGCCTGCTGATCGCATATTTGGCCATTTGGAGAAAAAGTTCAGGCTGATTGAGACAATTGTAAGTCCTTCCCAGTACATCAGCAAGTTTGAAGAAGTAAGAATTGTTCTTCAGCTTGGTAAAGACTACTTCTGCCCAGACTGGAAATAAAGTTGTAAATAAAGTATTAAGCCAACACAATCCTGGCACTTTTCTTTCTCAAAGTCTAAAATATTTGTTTTAACACGAAGCAAGAATAACAACGCTTTGGTTCATGTCGAACTGATTTATAGAAGCGACTGATGTAAAGCACGACCTATAAATAAATCCGGAATACTTATTGCAAATATGGAGCCACAATTACCAGTTGGCATTTCAGTTAACAAAGATAAACTAAGTGTACATCCGAAAACTTTTAACCAAACATTACGGGGAACAGTGGACAGTTATAAATGAGTTGAAGTACTATAAAGATATAATGGAATAAAATGTTGACCAAGTAGGCTCAAAGAGTTGAGTCTGACGAACTTCTAGATGTTCCAATGGAGGACGAAAGTTTCCGTTTATAAAGAATGACAATAAGATTTAATATAAGTAATAATATTTTCCTTGTTTACTTATCACTTACCATATTAAATAGGCTTATGATTACTATGATTTTATATACTTCGTTGTGATTTTACTAATTTTTTTTATTACATTACTTTTTAACAACGTTTATACTACAGGTATTTTATTTTACTAATCCTTATACATATGGTAACATTTAATTTGATAATTTAAAATGAAAAATAACAAAGAAAATAAAAACCTCACCTCACCTAGTCTAACCTAGCCTATAAGGGTTCCAAATGATAAGCGTTTATACCCATTCTACAGCATTTTTATACTATTTATAGCGTTAGTTATGACTTCTTCATCAACGCTAATGCTTCACAAATGCTTGACCATACACTCAGCTGATACATAAGCGCATGCAAATACTTTGAATTTTGTAATCAACGTGACTCGTTAAAAATACCAGACAACTTTATTGCTATCCTAGCCTGGATTAATGTGAATACCGACGCCGAGGCTAGACACAACGTTCATCTTTTTCACTTGCTCAGTATTATTTCAATTTTAAATATTGAATGTGGTATGTGTCTATTGAGTGTCTGGTGTTTTCTTAATTCTGTGTTTAAGTGACTTTGTAGAATTTTTTACTAGTAATTTAGTTGTGTGCAGTGTTTTTTTTTATTGATAGACGTAAAATTTTGAAAGTACATTCTATACTATCTATTGTGAGCACCCTCTACTATGCCCTGTTATGAACACAGATGTAATTTAATAGATACATTCAATTTAAACATCCAAATTTACAGCTACGGTTTATAATAGTGTGTATTATGTACAATGAACATGGACTAGAAAATTTTATGCTAGCAAGAGAGTTTTATTTTATAAAGAGAGCCCTTATCTTATGAAAAGCTAAAAAACATCCACATATATATCTTTAACATATTTTAAAATGTTCTCTGTTTATTAGTAAATTCAACCCAATCAAACATAACTAAACCAACATCAGCCGATTTACATTCACATTTAGAAAATCTTTATCTAAAATACGCTAACAATCCGGTGTTTTAAAAAAGGCATATAGCGTAGGAATAACATGGGGAATGTCAAAAAAATGTATGAATATCTTGGAAAAGTTCAAAAAATTTAAAAGTTAATATTTTTTTAAACTGTATTTTCTTATCTTTAATCAAAAATTAAGTTTTACCATGTATTTATACATTACATTTTTGTTTTATAAAAATCACCGTGGTGTTATGATAGATAACCTTTAAAAAGTTACTACCTTACCAAATGTTACGATTTTAGTTCATTTAATACTAATATAGTGTTGTTTACATTTAGTATAATTATAATTTGACATGACCTAATTAGTTATTTACTTAGGTAAATTTAATTGAAATACATTATTGTATAAAACAATTAAATGCCTATTTAATGATTTGTTGAGTTAGATATAATATGGGGCAACAAAATCGTCTAAGTGCTTAGGGCCTCTAAAGGCAAAATGCAGAGGAGAAGGGAAGAGTCAAAAGATAAACGCTTATAATCACATACTTTTTATGGTTTAATTTTGCTTTGTGATATTTATGCTTGTTAAGATCCTTTGAAACTTGAATTGTAATTATTATTTTTTTACTTTTTTCCTTATTGTCTAGTTTTAGTAGTTCATTAAAATGTATAGCTATTAAATTTATATGAAATATGACTTGGATATAAAAATATTAAGTTTAATACTTGATAAGTTTACAAAAAGTGTTAATCAAAATTAATTACTGTATTATGTTTTGGAAATGATTAAACAGATCAAATAAATTATACAATGAAACAGTTATAATGAATGACATGAAACAAATTCTAAATAGTATCCATCGAATTGACTTAAAAATAAGCGTATAACCCGAACGGGTAGTAAGACGTGGTGTTAAATAAAATAAAACTTAAAAATATAAAAACATCGAGTTTTTGTTCTGAAATTACTGCATATTTAGTGATTTTATTTGACATATCTACATTGCAGATAATATATTAATTTAAAAAATCTAAACTACTTTATAACTAATTATTGGTTGTATTGCTTGATGTTCTGAAATATTTTAATGTGTGCTATCACAAAAAACTTTAATGACAATATTTATTACTTCATGTATGTTTATCTTAGGTATATGAATTAATAATATTATTTTATACTAAATTATTTTGTCTGTATTTAGAAACATTATGTTTAGTATAGATTTATTTTTATTTCATTTAAATATTATTATAAATAAAATCTTTTACTTTTTTTATATATTAAAATTTGTTTCATGTGATTTTAGCCGTCATTGTATTTCTTTTAAAATATGTTTAATCATTTCCAAAACATAATAATTAATATTGATTCACACTTTTTGTAAACTTATCAACTATTAAACTTCACATTTTTATATTTAACGCTCTTGACTTATTTTATTTTTAGAACGTTTACTAAAATGTTATTTAATTCGTGTTAAAGATTTCCTCTTCTGTGCGTTCCTCTCTAAAATAATGCCCTGGTGCAGGGCCCTTGTATCCCTCCCCATTCCCGTAACAGGGATACATACATTTATAGCCATTAGGGAACTTATTCAAGTATTTATTATTATTATTATTATTATTATTATTATTATTAGCACCGCGTCTTACTACCCGTTCGGGCTATACGCACTTACGCTAATGTGTAATGGTAGGGTGATTGTGAGATGAAATGAAGGACCTACAGTTTAACGTGGAATCCGAACCACGGTGGAGGCCTGGCATTCCTCACATTCACAAGATGTCTTGTCAGAGGTGAAGGAAGGGTTTGGTAATCAGATAAATCTGTGCCTGGACCGAGGATTGAACACCAGATGCCAGCACAGAAGTCCGACACCTTACCTCTTGATCGCCAGGTCACCCAATTATTAATTAACAAAATGAAATACCTATCTCAGTGATGGATCATTTTACTTGATGGTAAAATCATTTTGATCCAGAACACGTAAATATTGGAGTATTTAAAGCTTTGGTGTGGTTTAAAGCTATTGGAAATAGTCAGCATGGTATTAATTACTTAACTAAATATCTGTTTTTAGGAAGGGGGAAACTCGGAAGAAGTAAGATCCATTATGATTGATCCAAGCTCATCCGAAGAGGAGAGTGAAGAGGAGCAGCAAGATGATCCGAATCATCATCACCATCACCACCACCATCGAAATCATCATCATCATTCTGAGCCAAGTAGTGGTAACCTTGAGGTTCCCGGAAGTACTGCAAGTCTCCCAAGGTCAGTGAAAGTCAGGTTGGTAGCTTAAATATTAATCCAAATTAGATTTGTGTTTTGCAAAACGATTTATAAATAGTGTGTTATTTTAACACTGTTATAATATAATTGGTATCCACCCAATCCATGTTGATACAATACAGTAATTATGAATACTCTTTTTACGATAATAGGAAGCAGAGTAGTGAAAATTAAATTGTAGACACGTCTTGAGATCATTCTGATTTAATTTACATAAGGTTGTATCTAAAGGCCTATTAGTCCACACACACACACACACACACACACATTTACTCACACACTGGATCCACGCCACTGCACGTCTCTGCACGCTGTGTCTATCATGTATCATATAGTATATAGCAATGAGAATTTCAAATTCATTCCAAGAAGAATCTGATAAGTAGGAGCTGAGAAAAAGATCCATGCAATATTTTAGTGCACTCGGTGTGGTGGTTTTTGCGTGAAAGAGTAACACACAAATATATAAAGTAACTTTGTTATTTTAAGGATATAAAATTAACCACAAGCACTAATAATTATGTTTAGCTATTGATCCTTTATTGGTTTGAATTGTGACATAAAACGCGAAAGTAGGCTGGCGAGTATACATTGTTAAGTCAGAGATATAATCTGGGCATGCTTTAAAAGTTGACATTTTGTTTTAAAATCAAGATACAACTTATCTATACACACTACTTTAAAATGTTGCCTGTTGGTGCTATTCAAATGAAAGAAGAATGTCACAGTATAAATTGTTAAAGGGTTGTAATTAAATCGAATCAAAATTATTTTAGCGTTTTTTACCTCATTAAAATCATTTACCTTTTTTACTCCATTCACCCCGTTTGTCCTTCATACCCATTTTGTACTTTTTTACTTTTTACACATGTTTACCCTTTTTGCCTTTTTATATCTTTTTGATATTTTTATATTGTTACCGTTTTTATTCATATTTACACTTTTTTACATTTTTTACCTTTTACCCATTTAATCCATTTTACCCCGCTTACGCTTTTTACTCTTTTTATCTTTTTACCCTTACTATGCTTTTAATCCATTTTGCCACTATTTAATTTTCTTATAGCTTTATTTCTTTTACCCCTTTTAACATTTTTGCCCTATTTAATTTTAATTAGGTTTACTTTTTGCTTTTTTCGCCATTTTTCGCCTTTTAGACTTTTTTACTATTTTTGCTCTATTGTGCTCTTTATTGAAATTTTGCTACCTTATTATATATTTTTTACAAAAGTTGCCCTTGTGAACTTGTTGCCCTTTTTGAGTAAATTTATTTTTAATATTTTTCACCATTTCTGGCCTTTTGGCCATTTATAGCACTCGTTACACATTTTTACATTAATAATTACCTCAGGTGACCTGGCGGTCTAGGGGTAAGTTATCAGACTTCTGTGCTGGCTATCTAGGGTTAAATCCCCGTTCCCGGCACAGATTTATCTGATTACCAAACCCTTCCTTCACCTTTGACAAGACGTGTATTATTATTATTATTATTATTATTATTATTATTATTATTATTATTAGCACCACGTCTTACTACCCGTTCGGGTTATACGCACT